>VZRX01023602.1:0-56064 GCA_013398075.1 Notiomystis cincta | reverse complement strand
GGGTCGCCCACACCGTGTCCCAGGGGCTGTGTGACCCACACCGTGTCCCAGGGGCTGTGCAGCCGTGTCCCAGGGGCTGTGTGACCCACACCGTGTCCCAGGGGCTCTGCAGCCGTGTCCCAGGGGCTGTGTGACCCACACCGTGTCCCAGGGGCTGTGCAGCCGTGTCCAGGGGCTGTGTGGCCCTCGCTGTGCCCACGGGAGCTCTGTGGCGATCGTGGCAGGACGGCTCCTCCATGAGAACTGCACACGGAGCTGCCCGCGCCGCTTCAGGAGCGCGGGTGAGGCGTCGGCGGAGGGAGTTTAACGAGGCGCCTTTTATTTCTTAATTCCTGCAAGAGCTGAAGCCGCTTGGCTGGGCTGAAGGGCTGCCAGGCTCCCTGTGTGTGATGCTGGGAGAGGTGGCTGTGTTGCTATGGCACTGGAGGTGTCTCCAAACCCCAGCGCTCTGGCAGCTGAGCCGGCTCCCAGCAGCATGTCCTAATTGCGGCTGTGCAGCAACAAAACAAATATTCGGAGATTTCCATAAAGGCTGTAATCAAAGGAGCATCCCTTGCTTTTTAATATGTGCTGAATGGGTTCATTTGTAAGCTTATTACGACTTCAGAGAGAGAAGCTATTAGGATGATCATTAGCTGCCTGTGCAAATAACAAGGAAAACCGTGGCATGTTCCAGAATAACCCCCTTTTAAAGGTTTGCACTTTCAAATGCATTAACAGTAACCAGCCATGGTGTCTTTCATGTTTCCCATGCCATGAGTGAGGACAAAAGAGAAAGGAGAAGGGGACATTGAACTGCATGCTTTCAAAATAAGTTCAGATGGAGAGAAAAATGAGGTGTTAAGAGAGCAGCAAATTCACTAGCATGACATTGTGTGTATTGATGCAGTATCTGTTATCCATTGGGAAAGCAAAAGCAGCTGGGAGCCAGCCTTGGAGTCTTGGCTCATATCTCATTTAGTCCCTCTACCCCTGTCATCTATGTATGAATTGTGCTTGGGGTCTTTTGTCTGCCTGGAACCTGATGGTTGCTGGAGCACTTAGATTATATATCTTAGGGAGGAAGAGAGAACATTTAGAAACACGTATGCCAAGATTATGGGATTTATTAACTCTCGTTTATTTTCCTGCAGAACAACCAAAGCTCTCTTGTGGGCTGTGGTTCTCTCTCTTAATCTGAAATCAAAAATATCTGTAGCAAAAGATGTTGAATGGTTGGGTGATCATACCTTAATTGGGACAGGTGTGGTTGAGATCAGTCACATTTACCTTTCAAACCATATTAGCTGCAATTTTATGTGTTAGAGTAAGTTAAAGGTGCTGATTACAGTAAAACTCAGTTTAGATTTGCACATGAAATATTTATGAGATGTGTATCAGTTTGACTATAAGCAGAGTAACTTAGACTTCAGGCCTGCTTTTCTTCCCTAGGCCATTTCTCATGTCTTTGGCTTCATTCAAGTTTTCCTGCACATATCTCACTTATAGCTTGTGAAATGTGTGTATTTCCTATAATATCCTATTGTCATTAGAATCCATAACACTTTGGGATGCATTATTGTTCTCCTTGTTAAAAACATTTAACAGATGACCAGAAGAGATAAATAATGTCACTCTCACTCTTCCAGAAATATTTTTTTCTGGTTTATTGAGTATTACTGAAATACCTCGTTTAAGATCTGCTTTTCTTATAGGTTTTTTTTCCTAACCTTTGCTTTTCTAGACTGACTACACTGACTGTTTCTATCTGTGTAGGCTGCTACCTTGAACAGAGAATTTTGTTAGTTTTCTGAGGGTTTTTGTCTGGTTTTAGTTTGGTGGAGGATTTTTTCGGCTATTTGTTTGAGTCTTGTTGTTGTTTGCTTTTTTTTTTTTTCGTACTATAGTTAATGTGTTCAAAGTTCTGTTTCAGATTTCTTTCTTAAAAGGAATTAAATTTATTCATCCCCAATTAAATGATCCTAAGCAGTGGGTTAGTTTTCCCACACCTCTGCCTGATGAGAAAACACTGAGAATAAATACAATAAAAAGAAGTTAACCTATTGATCTGCAGCTCCATTCTGTGTTAGAACAGATGATACAAGCAAAGACTTCAAATTCCCTTGCCCATGGCCCCTTGCCTCTGCTCAGACAGTCTGGGGCTTCTTTTTCTTGCTAAGGACATCAATATCATCATCTTTTTGATAGGACAAAGCCCTGTGGCTTACAGCAATCCCTTTAGGTAACATCTTTATTTTAAAATAATTTTTCTCCTCTGCCTTGCTTCCCTGAAGCCTGCAAAGTATCAGGAAAATTCTTAAAATATTGAAAATCATGATGTGAGGAGGACAAGGTTGCCACAGCAACTGTCCAGTGTTCCTGAGATTTATTCCTGCATCTCTCAAAACCATCACGAATGCCACAAACTGCTGAGGCACTGGCTGCAAACAAAGCAGGGCCATAGGAAAAGGGGACAGAAAAGAGCACTGAGGAGCCAGTGGTTGTAAAGGTGAGATGTGTCAGGCTCAGGGAAAAAGTGGCAGGCATTTAGACTCTGTGTTAAATCCCCTCAGCATCTGGAATGGCGTGCAAGTGTGTGGAGTGTTTCAAAGCTCGACATTATCTGACATGACAGTGGATAATGTCACTTGGCTTGTGTTGCAACTCCATGATCCACTCAGGAGGGTGACATTTATTCCATCCTGAAGGGAAATACTTTCAGAAATAGGAGGCCAAAGTTAGCTGCCTCCCTTTTAGTTTGCTAAATCACAGCTTTCTGGGACAGAAGATGCCTGGCAAAGAGTGCAACTTGTCAGCCAGAAGTGATCAGCTTTTTCATGAGTTTGGGACTGGTCTTGGTGAGGACTGGTGAGCAGGGAGCTATAGTGGGGTCAGGAGGTTTAGCACATCCACTCCTCTTTTAGCCCTGTCTTTTTCATCTACTAAACAAAATTAATGCTGTTACATTATGAGTGCATATAATCCCTGGGTCATCTGTTTAGAAAGGGAGACAATCAGTACCATATGGTTCCATTGCACTGCAGTTAATACAAGGGAAAATACACCTGTGAGCTATCTGAGGACTGGTTTTTAAAGGAACAGAACTTAAAAGAATTGCAGTCTATCAGATGTTTTGGTTCTGTATGCAGGATCTTCGTTTCTGAGACGGCTGGTGCCTGTGTGTGAGAATCTGTATGAAAAGCCAGATGTGATTACCTATGGAACTTTCCTTGAGAAGGGGCCAAAGTGAGCAAGCAGTTCATGTTTTGAAGGGTGCAGTGTGCACATTTGCACCAGCTGAAATGGAGTGGTCTGTGGCCTGAAGCCATGCTGGCACTTCAAACACATAATCTAGCACTTTTCAAAACGTTGCAGCATTTAGAATTGGTTCTGCCCTGGGACTTCTGAATTTCCATCCTGAAAGGCTGTGCACGTGTGGGGGATTTTACCTCCATATGATCTCATGTATTCTACACACACACTGTGCAAAGTTGCAAATATAAAACAGAGGGTAAGAGCTGTGTTAGTAGTTTTGTTGCAAAGCTGGTGTTATTTGTATGAAAATTTAAGGGGTTTGGTCCAGCCCTCTTTTTCCTCCTGTGTGAGACTGATGTGCTCTTACTCACACAGACTTTTGGTGGTAGAAATACGTTCTTGTTAAAAGCAATCAGGATGAGATGGGACCCACTTGCTCTGCTTGTGTAGGAAACTTAGAGTAGTTTTGGAGGCGGCTCCAATTCATTCAAACACTGTCACAAGCCTCACATGCTTTTAGTGTTCTAAAAGCCAATCAGGTTACTGTTTGAAGGTATAAGATGCCCCTAAGGGCTTTGCTCACTCAACTGTACTGAGGAATTAAATGCTCTGAGGCAGTGCAACAGCCTCATTCACTCCAGTGTTGCAAGGCAAGGCAGTCATCGCTGGTAAATGGGCGCATGTTACAGTGATATTAGCATTTTAATGCAACTAAAGAGGAGGTAGATTGACTGTAATTCAGTATCCAGTTGCATGGCCTTGTGCAGGTCCCCTCATCTCCTCCACAGGGGCCCATCACAGTTACACAGTGCACTTTGGGATCTAATTGGATTTACATGCAGTAATGTAGTTGTGTCATAGCAACAATTCTGCTGCACAAGTGCTATGAAATTCCAGAACAATTAGTTATTTATGTAGGAGCAATAGTTACAGGATACCACATGGGGCTGACAGCTTGTGCCAAGGTCCAGTTCTAAAGCAAAAAGTGTTTCACTTTTTTTCTGAAGCCACCGCAAGGGAATGAAATTATTCTGACCCTGCTTCCACAGAGATGTTTCTCCTCACCCTTCACCATGAAAGCACTGACCTGATGTAGTGATCCAGCAGGACATGACTTGTGTCTTCAGCTTCTCCTTTGGTTGAACATATGAGCTGGCATGTGTTTAAGTGTCTCTGCACCCTGCAAATGTGGTGAGTGCAGGGGGCTGGCAGTAGCTAGAAGCCCTTGTGAAGCTGGACACTTGTAAGGGGTTCATCTGGTGGCCCTTCCTGCTCTAGCTGACATACAGGAGGCTGGATTTCTCACAGAGACAGGCCTTGCTTCTCCATACTGCACACTCCATTCACTTCTTGTTTCACTTGCTGCCTGTTGGCTGTACCAACCTCTCTCTGCCCCATCCCTCTTTGCTCTGGAGCTCCAGCTGTCTTTCTTGCAGCATGATGCCAGCAGTAGGCACATGTTTAGCTGCTTTTTCTTTGTCAAAGCCTGCTCCTCAAAGGGCTGCATTGTGAATGTGAAGAGAAGCCTATGCTCATCAAGGAGAGTTGATTTGGTGGCTATGGACAATGTGCCAGCCACTCCCAAGGATGAGGCTTGGCCTCAGCTGTTGCTCCAGCTCCCACTGTGTTTCCCCAGCGACTGTAATTAAAGGCATCAGCTTGCTGGAGTCACAATTAGGCATGGTGGGTTTGCACTTTGTGCAATTCTCCCTAATGACAAAATCGTAGCTATTAACCAAAGAGAATCTGTCTGGCAAGGACTTCCTCCCCTTCAAGGCCACAGGGTAAGGTGGAACATTGCTGCTGTTTGGCACCAAATGCAGTCTTTCAACCCTTCTGACACAGTACCTGCTGGTACCTACTGAAGCATTTAAACTCTTCTTCTCTAGGGTGCTGTAATTTCTTTAAAATATTGTGACTTATGATGGATAAAAAAAATAAAATTCCTCTCCCACACAGACCTCTGAGGGCTTGTAGGGATGTAATTATATGCACACACAGTAGGAGCAGGAATCCTATCATTCTGGCTATTTTCTTAATGATAGGTTTATATAGCACAGTGACATCTCTGCTTTAAAGTTAGAGCCATCTTCTCTTGGCACATCTATCCCAAGACAGTGGCATCACAGGACAGGACAACCAAAGGAATTGTCTCTCAATCACACCTGCAAAACACAGAATGAAGTGTCCCTACACACCAAAGAAATAGATATAAAGGTCAGTGTGGGCACTGGGCTCTGACTGCCCTCTGACAGGGGCTCTCTGCTGTGAGGCCCTGTCCCTTGTCCTAGCTGTACACTCTCCAAAGCCCTCTCAGACCTGCTGAACCTGCTGCAGCCATCTCCCAGGCTCTCACCCTCTGAACCTGGGCACTGGTGGAAAAGCTGTACTGCTGCAGGGCAGCCCTTGTACCCAGCATTGTAAAGCAGAACAGTTCAGCCACTGCTCGGCTCATGCCTTCAGCACAGCAGAGACAGGTGGATTGGCAAGAGATGTTTGTACCCTCCAGATTTCAAAGGGGAAGCCATCCCTGCTCTTCATCTAGAGATGCAGTGACAGAGGAAGGACATTAAATGTGAGGGATTAATGCAAAACAAAAGGTCTATGAATATTCATTATATGTTTTATATTGTAATAGGTTCAGCCACCTTGAAACTCCTTGTTCTCTTCCTGCTAACAACAAACGATAGACTTTTACTCACAGAAGTCTTAATGGGAGGCAATTTTCAAAGGCACATTTACAAATGTTTGTGAGAAACAGATGTTAAATGCACCCACTCCAGAAATCATGATGAAATGCTGGCAGTGAGAGAGCAGAGAGAGACCCAGGTGACTTATCTGGTGCCTCACGGGGAAGCAGCGGCTTCAGGAAAACTGCGAGTATGCCAAAACCATTTTTGAAGGATGAGTGAGTGAGTTACAGTGCTGAGCCCCCTGTGAGTATTGGACTCTTATGGCATGGGGTGCTCTTTGAAGAGTTAAAGACTCCCTTCCCCACAGGCCCTGCAATATGGGGCTGGGGCTGTGTCAGGTAGGTGGAAAAAGCAATCTAGGAGAGGAGTCCCTGAGAAAGCAAGAGTGAAACATGCATGCCTTGCACGTTAGTCTGTAGTCTCACCTCACTTTGCCTAGTCAAGGGCTGTCACCAGCCTTGTGTGGGCAGAAATTAAAAGTTACTGAGAAAATTGTGATTGTTTCCTTGAGGGCAGTGGCAGTCTGCCCCTGAATGCCTCTGCCTACACACAAATATCTGTGCTTTTGGGAGGATAGGGCTGCAGCTTTGCTGTTCCTCTCTGTTATTGCTTCCTGGGCAGTGACACTGAGGCAGAGGGAGAGGAAATAGTTTGCTCAACTTGGCGTGACAGCTGGCTGCAAGAACGAGGGGATAGCACCCAACATTTCACACTGCTGCTCCTAATGGCTGGGCTTCCCAAAGATGCATTCCATCTTCCTTCCTGCCTTTTCCATTTTCTCAGTAAATGGGCTGTAAAGTCACAGCAGATTAAAGTTTGTCTAAACCTCCTATAAAATATTGAAGGTGCAGCTGGTATTAATCTAGTCCTCTTGTGGTATGAAGTGCATATATAATGACACTATAGATTTATGTGTGGTCTGTGGGCATTTAAAACACCCCAAAGATTGTTAAAGAGATTCTGAGGAATTGAATCCCTCACTGCGTATTAAAAGCTCTTCATTAGTGCTAATGTACACTAAATTAAGGTGGCAATTAAACTGAGCATGTTCATCAGGATAGTGTGTTTTAATAAATTGTATATTTAACATGATTGCATTTTATTGACTTCTTCAGTAATTGCATATTTTTCTCTTAGAGGACAAGCTTGGATAGAAGGAGATACATGGGACACACAGACAATTAAACACTGGAAGAGACACTGTGCTTCAAGCCCCAAGATTAGTAAAGGTGAGTGCTGTTAATGGCTTGCTTTTTCTGTAGGCCAGCTACTTTCTCTGTATCTCTGTCAGGGCAGGCTAAGGGTAGCTACAGTGTGCTGAAGGGGAGAAGAAGAACTCAGCTCATCTGCCACCGTACCACCAGCAAGGCGCTGCAGAAAGTCATTGCTCCTTACGAAACTGCCCCTAGTCTCTGTTGTATCTAGAGGAGCAGACTGTGAGAAAATAATGCTCTGTGAGGATTTTCTGGAAGGCCTTTCCTGCTAGGTATGTTCTCTTAGGAGATCCCACCACTTTGGTTTAAAGTTGAATACTGCTTGCAGATAGTGAACAGAGAAATCCTCTTATGAGAGATGTACTTGGGAAGGAAGGCAAGTGTGATGAGCCAAGTCTCCATACCTGCAAGCCAAAGGGTGGCCTGTCACACTGCTGGGCAGAGGACACCAAGGAACAATGCCAGGTGGTGGTGATCCTTTGCCACTGGTGCAGCTTAGAGCTTCAGGGATGTTTCCAGTGACATCTCATCCGGGACAGCCTCTAGAAATGGATAGATTAACTTGGAAAAGAACCTAGTCCATATTTTGTAAAGCCTTTGAAGGCTACCTGCTACTGGTTCTGGAGAACTTCAAACATGTCTTCTGCTTTTACTAGGTACATTGTGTATGATTGTGAAAGTAGGTGTGAGTTGGCATCATTTGCTCCTCAAGCCACAGGCTAATATTTTGTAGGAAGTGCTGCAGAACTGGTTCTTGGGTTTTAGAGGAAGCAACAGTTCAGCATCAGTGCAGTGGACAAGTTCTTCATGCATGTTGACAGCAAAGAGATATTTATGTTAAAAGAAGATATACACAGATCATGTGATAGAAGAGCAGTGACTGAAAAAGTGATTTGCATGAGGGCAAGAGGACCTGTAGACATCTCTCTCAATCTCAGTTATTCTGTGTTTTCCACCAAGTATTTGAGATGGGGAGACTGTGATGAGCAATCAGGCAATCTGTCTGAATTTATACACTGAAACACAAACTGTCTGCAGTGTCCTGTTAGGGATGAGCAAGGAAAATGGTCCACACACTTGTTTTCAGTAGAGGGTAGGAGTGATAAGATATGGAAGATGTGAGGGTTGAGACTGGTGAAGATAAGGTGCTCCTGACAGTTCTGATGGACTGGCACATCCATCAGATGCTCTTGTTCCATTTGCCACCAGGTAACTCAGACACAACTTGGGCAGCTGTTTTGAAAAATCTTTTTACCAAGGAGAGTCATCAAACACTGGAAGAGGTGTCCAGGTAGACGGGGGAATCTCAGTCCCTGGAGATATTCAAATCCCTAAGCAGCGTGGTCTAACTTTGAAGTTGGATCAGATTTGGAATTGGCCCAGGTTGGAGGCAGTGGGTGCTCATATTCAGTGTCATCCAGAGGTCCTGTCCAACCTAAGTTTTTCAGTGATTCCATCTTCAGAGCAAAGGTAAAGGAGCAATCCAAGCAAATCCATGGGTTTAAATCCAGTGTTAAAGGGATATGGGGTTTGAGGGAAATGTCAGTGGCAGCAAAGAGAAAATTGGAGGCCTTTTGGGGGGGTGTGCTTGGGCAGCTGCCTTTAGAAATGTGAAGTTCAAGGCAGCTGCAAGGCATGCAAAGCAAATGACAAAAGGAAGGAAGTGGCTGGAGAACAAAAAAATGCACTGCCTTAAAAAATAGACTTTATTCCTAACTGATTACAGCAGCTGGGCTATGTTTCCTGGCTATACTGCTGGGGACTTTTAGCCTCCCCATCACTTTGCAAGATAAAATTCATGGGGGATACAGGGGAGAGAGAAATGTAGACTCATGTGCCTAAGAAAAAGCTGAACATTTATAGCTACATTTCAGACAAAAACAAATGCATCTCATATGTCTCACAGGTCTGAGATGGGACAAGCCAGGGAGAGCATCTGTCAGCCGCTGTCTTCTGCAGTTCTGACTGTTAATGTTTGCTTAGCATTAAATGTCTCCTGCAGAGAAGAACTTAATCTTTCACAGATTTGGGGCCTGGAGGAGGGGAGTGAAGGTATTTTTAAAAGGTAGATTAAGCCATTCAGTTTTTATCACACTTGTATCAGTGTGTAGTAGGAGTAACTCGGATAATTCGCTTTTTGTGTGTATGGCTTAAAAAGAAAAGTCTCTGTGGGCCAGGACTGTCCTTTAATATCAGTTATTTTAGCCATGAAGCCTGACATCAGGGACTCCAGATACCTTCAGCTGATTAGCAAGGCAGTAGTTGGCACAAGTTCATTGATAATTGCATTATTTGTAAGTCATATTATTTGCATTTTGCTTGCATTGTTTGTAAATAGCATTACTTACATACTCTTCAAAGTCTGCAGCACTGAACTAAATGCCATTATATGTCAGAGTGCCCAGGCTCTGACAACAAACAGTTTTAAGTGCCTCATTAGAGACCAGATCATGTTTTTGGGTGATTTGCCCTGTTTGAATCAGTGCAATCACAGGATCCAAATGGTGGCCTTGCCTGACCTGTTTGGAAATCCAGGTATCCAGCAGAAACTGTGCATATGTGGGTATCTCCAACTTTTAAGTTCCACCAGTGCAATAGTTGCTCAGAGCTCCTGTGTCTCAGTGTTTGTAGTGGGGTGTGTGAATTATGTATGGTGCCACAACAAGGCTAAACTGTTTGAGGTTTTGTTCTTTTTTTTATTTATTTTTTTTTATAAAGGCTACTATAATACGGATCACACAGGTGGGTGCTCAAGGCAGCAGGACTTTGAAATTTCTGAGATAACTTTAAGACTTTGGCTAATATACTAAGATTTAGCCATCCTTTGTTTCACTGGAGCATGAATTTTTAGTGTGGTGGTGGGAACATTCTAGGTGACACTCATTTTGGGACTCTTGAAATCCCAGTATCCTATTGATTTGTCTGTATTTCCATATCCCTCTCTGGTGTCCAGCTCATGTGTTAGTGGAGCTGAAGGCTCAGCTTTCCCATGAAACTGAAGAATTCTTTGCCCAGCTCCTTAGCCTTCTGGACTTCAAGATCATTTTCCTCTGTCAGATTTGCAGACATGGCTTTAAACATTGTCAGGAAGCTGTGGGCATTTCCTGCAGGCCACATCAGAGCTCTGCCCCACCCCATCTCCTGCAGCCACAATCTTGGCTTTGAATCTCTCGAGGCAGAACAGTTATGTACCAGAAGTATGAGAAAATAAACTTCCTGAAGAAAAGATATTGCCCTCCTTCTCAGGTTTAGATTCAGGTTTGTGTTTCTCCAGAAGCCAGGTGGATCTTCTGAGGATCCCTCTAGCAAAGGGGATTCCCTGGGCAGTATCCAGCTGGCAAGGCACGCTGTTGTCCTACCCCAGCTGCAGAGGGAAAGCAACTGCATGTCCATGAGCTTCTCATTTGTGTCTCTCATTTGTTTTGTCACTAAGAAGGAACTGATTTGATTTTAAATCAAGTGCAAGCAGTGCACCAAACACACACTGTGTAACACCAATCTGGCTCCTACCTCAGGCAGCCCCGTGCTGGCAGCTCTGCCTGCCATGGATTTTCTCAGTTCTTTGGCTAAAGCAGAGCTGTTCCTATGGTCACAGAGGGAAGCACCTTGTGAGGCTCTACAGCACTCACAAATTTTGTGGTTTAACAAAAACAATGCAGTGAAAGGCAGTTTTATTTCTGGCCTGGTGAAAATCTTGGATCATTTCAGTTTTTTCTTTTAAGTGGATTAAATGGACTTTGCTAACATAGCATATCATTAGATGCAGGTCTGTTTAGGGAATGGCATTTACAGTGGAGAAAGGGAATGAGATGCATTAAGAAGCATGTGGGCTTTGGGAAGCAAACCTGTGCCTCTGTGTTTGCAAATGTACAGATCCATCTGTGCACAGTGCTGTGACTGCATTGTTTCAGTGGAAGTTTTACTATTTCATGTATGTATTTGTCAGTCCCTCTAGGGTACTTGGTGATATAATGGCATATTAGGAAACATAGTCACTTCATTAAGCAGCAAGCAGGAACTTTCCTCCAGTGTAGCCTCACCTGGTCAGGATTTATTCCTGCTCTTCCAATAGAAGCACTGCCCCAGCAGTTGTCTAAAGCAGACACTGAGTTTCAGAACTGGTTAAGATTCCATAGCACTTTTTTCTGGCCTCAGAAGCTTTCCAACACTGATCCTTGGGTTCTTCTAGCAAAAAACCTGTGCAGGGTGGGGTGCAGAGCAGCAGGACTTCACTGGCACAGGAACACCTCACACTGCATGGCAAGCAGGTGTCATGCCCTAGGCTCCTTGGACCCCACCATGTCCAGGCACTGCTGCCATTCCAAGCCCAAATGCCTACACATTTCCCTGAAGCTGCTGTCCATGTTTGTGTGGCATTCATTCTGTAGAGGAAGCTGCTATGAAGATAGCTGTCCCAAATGCATTTTGTGTGTTTTCTAGCTGAGCACACCTAGTTCTGGCTCCTGTTTCAATATTTCAATATTCAACACTTTTCTCAGTGTGAAATAGACAGGTACATTCAGTGATTCCTAGACTTGACAAGCATTAAGGAGTAGGGGAAAGTATTCTTCATGTGCAGAGGGATATTTTTTCCCCAGTAGCTCACTCTGCAAGCAAAGCTAGACCTTTCCTCTCCTGCAACCTTCCCCTTCACTTCTGTGTTCGCCTTCAGACCTGAAAGAACACAAAAGGACCTAGCAGCAATCATTATCTCTTACTAGCCTGTGCTGTGTTCCCTGCTCAGGTAAGAAAAGAGCTCTTCTGTATAATGAACTCCACAGGGTCTTGGTGGAGATACAAATAGATTGGAAATAGGGTTGTGTCATTCCAATAAAAATGAGTGTGCTAAGAATGTGCTGTTGTTTTGCAGGAGGACAAAGGAACCTGAAGACCATGGAGGGAGACTGTCTGAGCTGCATGAAATACCTGATGTTTCTTTTCAATTTCTTTATATTTGTAAGTATTTGGAATTCACTTTCTTTTCTGGATCCCCATTTCCAGCATCCTGCTGTTGCCCAGCAGGATAGGCCATAGTGTGGCAAAGTTGCCACAATACAGAATATCCCCTCTGCTTTGCACTAGCAATCACTGAGCACTGTGCAGCATCCAAAGATGCTCAGAATTCAGTGAGGCAGCACAGTGGTCACTGTTGTCTGAGTTATTGCTGTCCTTGACAGGGGAAACCACAGGGAAAGCTGTAACTAATGGTGCACATGGTTTATCCTTGAATGGCAGAAGAAATTGTTTTCTAGTCCTGGGTGCCCTGCTGAGTTTTTCACTCAGAAGTAGTCATTTTCCTACCACATGTGGAGTCATTCTTAGTTGTTCTTGGTTTTGAAAGGAAGAGTGGGAATGCCCAGCCACCCTGGGCACCTGCACCTCTGTGGCAGGTATGGTTCATGTGAGCCCCTTCACTGTGCTGTCCTCTACAGATGTGGCAGCAGATCAAGACTGTCTTTCAGCAGTAGGGAGAGAGTAAACAGCTGGTAGAGTGTTGTGTCAAAAAAGAAAAGTGCTTTTGCTGCAAATGATTCATGTGTTGAGCAAGAGATGCTCAGAGCAGCATGTCAGAAGTCACCTGCACAGCAGATAATGTGTGCCTTGGAGAAACACAAATTCTCCAAATTAACATCTTTGATCAAAAGATAGCAGCGAATCCAGTTTTCCTGCAGCAGCTGCTTTACATTGACCTGTCTCCCTCTCTCTCCCCTCCTTGTGCTGTGACAGCTGGGAGGAGCTTGCCTGCTGGGACTCGGGATCTGGGTCATTGTGGATCCCACGGGCTTCCGAGAGATCGTGGCTGCCAACCCCCTGCTCTTCACGGGAGCCTACATCATGCTGGCCATGGGAGCGATGCTCTTCCTGCTGGGCTTCCTCGGCTGCTGTGGGGCCATCCGGGAGAACAAATGCCTCCTGCTGTTCGTGAGTGCCCTTGCAATTTCTGCTGGCCTCCTGCTGCTTCCCGTAGGGCTGACGGGGTAGATGATGCTGGGACAAGCACAGGAATGGGCGGCTGTTGTTGTAGCCATTATTCCTTTAGGTAATAAGTAGGATTAGGATACTTTTGCACACTGCTAGAAATACAGATCATTTACTTTTTCACTTCTATAGATTTGAGGCCAGTCTGGGAGCTTATTTTGACCTTTTAAAGCTTTCATTCTAATTGACCCCATTTGTTTGTTTTGGCTTTTTCTCCATTTATAAAGTGACCAAAAACGGTCCTTTCCTGGTTACATAAAACCCACTCACTCTTCCACTTGTAGATTCATTCCTCAGTGGTTAACAACAAAGGAGGAAACACTGGGGCACAGCCCCTGGGCAAGGGGGCCCCCACATGCCAGCAGAAATGCCCAGTTCAGAACTGCATCATTGCTGCTCTCAATAGCTGGTCACTCCCTGATACAGCCTGCTCTGCTCCTAAAATGATTTATTACCTTTGGGCAAATTTTCCCCTGAATGACAGGATTAAATCTCAACCCATGGTGGTCATCAATAATTACAAAGAGCTAAGTAAGTCACTTTTGGCCTTGTCCCCCCAGTCCTCTCAAGTTCTGATACTGCAGGATTTCCAGCCATTATCTCCTACTGGGAGGTATTGCCAGTTATGTATTGAAAGACAAAGACCATTAGTTTGGGTTTTTTTGGTTTTGGTGGGTTTTTTTGTTTTGTTTTTTTGTTTGTTTTGGTTTTGGTTTTTTTTGTGAAATGTGACCTCTTGTTTCTCCCAGTGGGTCTGATGGCACTTTGGGATGGTTTTGTTTTTTATTTTTTTCTTTTTTTAAACTTCTTGATGTTATTGTACTTTGTTAGGATTCTGTCTTGCACAGCTGCTTCATGGTTCAAAAAAGTTTGTCTCTAAACAGGACAGGAAACTCCTCTTTCTTGAATGCAAACCCATCTTTTCCTAGAGATGAGCGTGGCTTCACTGAGCTAAATTCTCTCTGGCCCTTGGCTCCCATATGCCTTGAGTTCATAGCCTGCAGATGAGAGCCCTTTTGGGGAAACTGCTGTGGTTTTTATTCCTAGTGATTCATCTCAGAAGTAAATCAGAAAAACAAATGTATCACATGTGAAGTCTGTGGAGATCAGCCCAGAGGGACCTAATAAAATGGAAAGGATCAGGCCCAATGAGCCTGAAGTTACTTCAAAGCCTGTCCCAGTCAGATTAAGAAACTAAGAGTTTGATGAGAAATGTTGTTCTAAGTGAATGGGAGAGTAATTCTTTCAGTATGGACTGTGTCTGCTGCATACAAACTGGTGACCTGGCTGAAGAAAGAGGGCTCTGGGCCATGTTCTTTTCTGATTTAACATCAGTTACAAATTTGAATGTTTGTCCATGTGTTTTAGTTATACTCCAGTACACTCAATTTTGTGGTTATTACTTTTCTTGCTCCTAGAAATAGTTCTGAACCCTGCTGCTTTATTTGTTTACCTTTATTATTATTTTAATTTGAACAAAATGTGAGAAAAATATGGGCTGGAAGTAATGCCCTAGACCAGGAGAAACTCCAAAAGTTATTAGTGGATAAGGAATTATTGTTCCATTCTGATCAGTCAGGTCTTTGGGGGCTTTTGGTATCAACACCAACTCTGCTAAACACCCAGCCATCTCATGTTCAGCAGTGTGAAGCACTTGGATGAGGACCAGTGCTGATACCAAGGGAGAAGAAACATGTTGCTAACTTACTTTTGGGGCCACACCAGCTGATGTTAAAATCAGCTGATCTCAAGACATCTGTGAAACCTGAAGTCTAATAGGAGTAAGTTTTAGACATTGAATAGGCAAAAGATTCATGACTGTATGCCAGAGAGACTGGGAACACTTGCAAAACAGAGAGTGTAAATCTTTGTGGAGGTGGCACCTGGGGAGAAGTTGCTAGATCAAATCAAGTCCACTTACAAAGTTGTTAAAGAATTGATGAGCCAGAGAGCTGCTTGAGTGAGATTTCACAGTGATGCATAATATATGCCCAAAGCTTTTAGTCCAAATGTAAACAGAAGATAGAAGGGACAAGACAGATGCATGTTCTCTAGGTTCTGGTTTCAGTGTTTCAAAGGACTTTTATTTTTCATTAAGCTGCTTGTCTCTTGGTAAAAAATAACCCCATCACTATGGAACCTAACATGTTGCATTAGGCATGAGGCTGTGAAATGTTTCTAGATTTCCTGGCATTTGGACCTGTCTCACAAAAAGCCAGGAACAAACAATGGCCTGCAAATCAGACCCTGAATAACTTGTCCTGAATGTCCTCTGACTGCAAGACAACACTGTAAAAACCAGAATCCAAGGTACTGTTGAACATACAACATTGCACCAAGGGACCAAATCCAGCTTTGTTAGAAACCCATGTTAGCTTCATTTGGCTTAGTTTCAAATGCAGACATCCTGTTTTGCACTCCTGTAAAATGGATATAGGAGCCCCTCAATCTTCTCAGCACGAAAATGCAGGTCCTTTGAGTTAAAGGCAGTTGATGCTGGTTTTGGAACAGCAGTTCTGAAACTGGAACACTGGGTGAGTTACAAAAAATAAACACAAAACATTAATTTGTGGAAACTTCTGATAGACCACTTCTGTGAAAACTCCTGTAACCATCACCTGGAGCTGAGGCAAGATTTTTGACCAGTATGAGAGATGCCATTTCTCAAGATGTTCACCTTGGATGTGGGGAGTATCTGTGTTCAAATGTTGGGTATCACACTTGAATTTGAATGTGAGGTTACTGTGTCCCATGCATTAACCAGCTGGCTCCTTTGTGCTCTCACATATCAGTAATCAATTTAATTTTTGGAAGGAAAACACGTTAAGCAGATTTTGACTCTCCTTCAAACGCAGAATGGGAGCAAGTTCTGAAACACTGATGATCCATCTTTTTCTCATCAACCCTAATGGCTCCTTGTGGTTTTTTTTCTACTGTAACTTACAAATCTGTAATGCAGAGTGCACAATATAAGTGTAAATCAGTTTGGGAATGATAATGAAGCTTATCACTGATAATCTGGGAATGACTGCTTCCACTTCTGCACAGACCTGTGCTGGAGCTTGGGTGAACATGTGCCCCCCAGTAATCAGTAAATGAAATGCAATTAGCAGGGTGATGGGATTAATCACTTGATCACCACCTTAGACCTTAGTGACTATGCTGAGATCCCTTGATGGATGATGATGTGAATTTGCAAAGCGTCGTTCATTCTCATCACTTGTTCTTTGCCCTCCTGTGGTGAAATTAAAACAGTCTCTGAGCAGGAAAAAGAGAAGCCACACAGAAAACTCCAGCAGTAAGAATAAATTAGAGAGTTAACTAGTTCAGCAAAATCAAGCAACAGCATGCTCTTAGAAACAAAAAATCCCTGCCCATCTGACTTTTCTTGTTTTGTCATTTGAGCCCAGGCTCCTTTTCTTTTGTTTCCACTGCAGAAGCAGGAAAACAAATGTGATAGGGTGGTACATGTGCTTTTCCAGTGGGGAAAAATCACTTACAGCTCTGATAATTGACAACAAAACAATATTTTGCCCACTCCAAGCAGGTAGTTTGAATTCTCTCTCCATTACTGAAGTGCACAATGCACAGCTTTTCAGACACTGTTTATAAATCATTGCTTGGGGATCACAATAGTACTTCTGGCCTGTTTTCTGCTTCAGAAAGACCTTTTATAAACTTCTCACACACACACACACACACACACAAAAAACCCAAAACCACACCATCCAGACTTCTCTTGTGTTTGTTTATTTTTACTTGTTGCTTCATCTGCCTTCATTGGTAACATGTACTAAGTTTATTACCCTCCATATGATGGGTCTCACAGGCTTCTCCATTCACTTTTGCCTTTCTTCACACAATGCCAAAATCTGAGTTAATGTCTTAACATTTACTCAGGTCTGTAAAATCATCTCAAAGTCTGTGGGCTAATTCTTGGGTTGTTTGAAATTCAAACAGGCTGATTCAAACGATAATTTCTCTTTATGGCTCTAAAAATGTAAAAAATGCCCACCTGGTTCAGACTTATGGTTATTCAAGTCTATGATTTTGTCTACAAGAATGGACATAAATGCCATTTTAGGAGAGAATGTGAATCTAGCCACTTTCTGCTCCATTCTGTGGGATGGGGGGGTGAAGGCATGGTGGATCATTCAGGCTTGGTAACATCACTGAAAAAAGGTGCCTTTGGTAAGACTGAACCCCAAACTTTTAGACTGAAGCAGCAGAAGGTTGCAAAAGCATTAGGATGAGATACAGTTCCAGCTTAGATTGAACAGCCAAGTGCCCTCTCTGCTTTGCTTTCCTTCCCTTTTCCTAAAATTATGATGACATAAATGTAAGGGTTTTACTTCAACCTGGAGGAGGCCTGTTTCCCTTTTACTATCACTTAATCTGCAGGCTGTGCTTTTTGTCAAGTCTGCAGCATGCCCTTATCTTAAGGATGTGAATATGCACACTTTGGATACCATAGAAGACAGGGATGATACTTGCATAATCAAATTAAATTATTGTAGTGTGTTATCAACTTTCTGTAGAGGTCCTGTGTGGTTAGTACTTAACTCAGTGCAACCCCATTGCGTGGAGGGGGATATTGACCAAGGCTAATTTTGTCCTGAAATGGAAACAATCCATTTTTGGTCATAGGTATAAATATTTGAGGGTATATCCCACTACCTCCTTCCACACAAAATAAGCTGTGATTATATTACAGTAAATTTGTGTTGTTTGCATTGTGATCAGGGGTGTGTGTGCATTTGTAAGTGATACCTTTCCTTGTGTCTGGACAGTTTAACCTGTGTGACCCTGTCCACAATTATATAACATTTTCCACCAAAGCAGGCTTTACTGTTTTGACCTGGTGTGGGTTTATCAGGGGACACCATGGGCTGTGTAACCTTATTCATTTTTACTCATCAGAACCAGGCAAAAGTGTCACAAGCTCCCATGTCCTGTGATGAGGTCAGAGAGGGAATGTGTGTGCTTCATGTGACTGTTTCATAGGGTGTTTTAATTGTCAGGGGGGAAAATATGTTTCCTTAGTTATTTTTTCCATCTCTTTTGTGATTAGCAAAACCTTGTATTCCTAGTACCTATTGCACACACTTAATGCTATGTCTGTGTATTTTATCTTCTCTCTTCCAGTTCTTCATGTTTATTTTGTTAATCTTCCTGGCGGAGCTTTCAGCTGCAATCCTGGCTTTTATATTCAGAGAAAATGTAAGTATCTGATGGTGGGCAAACTCTGGACCCCAGTGGGTTTACATACAGCTGGAGCAGGGTGTTAGACAGTGGCTGATTTGTCTGTAGAGTGACTGTTTCCAATATCAGCAAAGCTTGTTTGTTACTGCCCTCAGTCTGCAGAGCTGCCAGCACGTCAGGGAATGCTAACTAACCTGGCTACTGCAGGGTGGATGCTTTATGGGGACACAGGGGGACTACTTGTTCCTGAAGTTTTTAGAATCTCTTAAAATCTTCCTGACTCTCATGCAGCCAAACCAGCTGCACATTCCATCAGAGAGAAGTTTTATTATAAAGTCACACTATGATTAAAAGCAACTATTTTCCTTGTTCAGTATAACATGTGTTTAATATTAATAGTTGAAAACTTCTGTTTCCTGAACAGAGCCAATGCTTGGTCTGCAGTGCAAAATATCTCTTATGAATCTTCTAATCATATTCATTCTTGAATTTCCATGTTCTGCTGCTCACCAGACTCCTACCAATGCTGCTTTTGAGATATCCCCTCTGAGCAAATCTCCCCCCTGCTTAGTTTCATCCTTCTCTCCAAAGCTTCATATGATGTAGCCTTTCTCTATTCTTCTGCAATGAACATTATTATATGGCCATCATCCCTCTCTGTGCTAGTAGTAAACTTTTACTACAGTAGTAGTAACCAACCACAGTCTCATTTCTTTCTCTAAGCAGCAAAGATCTGTGCATTTTTTTTTCATGTTCACACATGTGCAAAGGAGAGCCTGACTGAAGTAGGTCCATCCTTCTCTGAGTGCTGGCTGTGAAAAAACATTGGCTGGTAGAGGGGATCACTAGTGACTGTTAGGATTTATTTTGCTTATTTTGCCTCTGCCAGTAGCAAGAGAACATACAGCTCATTTGCTGTACTGAACGTAAGAGAAATGTGGCATGAGCAAAGAAGGGCCATGTATAATGATGACTTTCTTAAACCAGGGTATACTTTTAATTTTATTAATTTTAAAAAGCCTTTGATAGAAAAGAATCAAAACTTAGGAAGCTCACAGCAAGACAGTGTGATGTTTGTACAGCAGGATGGGCTTGAGGGCAGGTACGGAGAGGTACCTTCCACTCCCATGGGAGCCACAGGACATGTAAGGTCATGTTATCTTGCAAGGTCACAGTGGTTATTCTAGACTTCTGTGGCATCTGGCAGTGTTTTGTGAGATAAAACTTGAAGGGGAACAGTCTTCTATCTTTCTTGAGCTTGTCTCCTTGTTTGTATCACCAGCTTCCCACTCTGTCAGAATGATTGACAGGAAGGGCTTGAATGGGAAGGGATGAAGAACGTCAGATCCCAGCATAGCTGGAGACAGCTCTATGCAGAAGTCAAACTTGATCTGCGAGTTCTTGTGGTTTGCTTGCTCCTCAGGTTTCTTCTGAAAAAACAGCTCTTGTTTTGGTGTTGCTGTGTATTGTGGTGGTAGCTCATCTGGCTTGGAAAGTACTTGTGGCCAATTTTGCTGTCCCCTTTGGGTTAGGGTGGGCTATGTGGATGGACTGAGGTGGTCTTTCATTGATCCCATGGTGGGAAGAATTCTTCACAGTAGCAATTTAAGGTCAAGATCAGATGTGCTTTTCTATTCCTTGAGAAACAAATTACTTTCAGAGCATGTGGTGGCAAATGCACACTTAGCCAATCTAAATTTCTTCGAAGCTTACCAGGTGGGATTCTAGGATGGTTGTTGCACCAGTCCATATGGCTGTGGCCTCCCTGGGTATGTAAAATGAGATAGAAGATACACTTTATCTGTTTGCCTTACAGATAATGTTCAGTGCAGCTTTCTCTTGTATAGTTTTACACCCAAACTAACTCCCAAACACTCAGTGGGGTTAAATTATTAATAGCTGAGGGAGTGAGAGAAATCAAGAGACAAACATAAGGGAGAAAAGAGATGTTTTCTGCTGAGATTTGACATGAGAGGAAGAGTCAGTGAAGCAGAGTGAGGTGGTGGGGTAAGTGAAGGTGGTGTTCGTGAAGGTGAGCTACTGTGACCTGCAAGACCAGCTGCACTTCCAAAGAGCTATTTAAAAGCAATCTCTGAAGAGGAAGGCTGCTATTAATCAGCTATGGGATTACTAGAGTTTCTCTTCTTTAGAAAAGGAGGTTTTGAGGGTGGAGAACCCTTTATCATCTAGAAGATCCCCCATAAAATAATTACTTTCATGAACACTAGAGAGAAACTGTGAAAGAGCAACAGTTGCTCTTTATACACCCCTCAGAGGTCTGGGTGGGAAAAACCCTGGAGGGATATTTGACTCTTAGGGAACTGTCTTAGCAAGCAAGAAAGCAGGATGATAAGAACAGAAGAGTCCAGTGGCAGGGCTTTGGATGGAGTCCAGATGTTTGCATTTTTAGCCAGAGTTCTAACACAAAATAAGGAAGTCACTTTGGTTGCTGGTGCCTCTATTTCCTCAGGCATAAGGCAAAAGCTAAAGAACATGGACCTCACTGGGCAGAGGTCTCTCAGATGGAAGGCACTGCAGGAGGGGGAAGTGCAGCACTGGTGACTGCCCCTCCATGCCCTGTGGTGTGCCAGACACATCAGAATGCTCCAACACAAGGTAGATGGATAAGGGTGTGTCCTGTTCCCAAGTAGGCGCCAGGAAGGCAGCGTCTTGCTCGGCATTCGGTATCCTTGAGCACAGCAGCATGAGAAGGCTGTGACCTTCCTGGGCAGTGCCAGCACGCCTGTGTCGTGCAGAAATGCCCTCTTTTTTCTAAACCCCTTTCATCTGGCTGCACTAATCCCAGCAAAGCTATTTTTTGAGCCAGTGTGACAAAACAGTCCCACTGCTTTCACCGACATGTAAATGTATGCATGCATGTGCTGCGCTGCAGGCGCCCCGCCCAAAACACAGCGGAACAGCTCCTTATTGTTCATGGCTGTGCCTGCCACAACTGGGCTGTCAAAGTGTGTGTGAAGCTCTAATTTTACCAGCAGGTCCTGTGCTCCCTTCAGAATAGTTCTTGCCATAAAAATCCAATGTGCACAGACCTCACCAGGGCCTGAACTTGTTTCAGCTAGAGGAGGGCCATGGGCATGACAGTAGGACTGTCTTATTTCATCCTCCTTTGTCAGCAAGTTTTTAAAAGAAGAATTTTTTTTTGGCCCCTTCTTCTGAACTTGAGATGCTCAGGATAAGCAGTTTAAGACCAACAAAATGGAATCAGTTATTTTCCTGGCAAATGTACCCTTCCAGCGCTAAGCATTGTTTTAGTCCAAGTGTTGTAAAAATCACACACAAACTCTGAACAATTTCCTCTGGGACTGCTGCTGTCAAAATAAAGGTTTCACTTTAAATTACTCTTTTGTTTTAGACCCCAGAAAAGGCAGCCAGCTGGGGTTATTAGCAACGGTAATATCAGTTTCAAAGTCTGTGCTTCAGAAACAGAGGAGCATCAAAAAAAATGTGCTGCTGTCTGCAGGGTTGGATGCTGCATGGATAAAGTATGCAGAGAAAGGGAAGGAAAGGAGAACACCGAGGACATATTTCAGCATCTTCTAACCTCACCTTCCCTCACTGCACCAAATTCCCAAAGGAAAAATGCCATGTCCTCTGGTATTTTAATATTCAAATAAAAAAAAAAAAGAGTTAATATCTGTCCCAAAAAAGTAATTTAGGAATTTAACAGCATCATTAATTAAAGGTAGTGAGATTGAGTTAACAGCATGATTCAAGTATTTGTGATAAAGTTTTTACCCAGTGCTGATGTAGTAATTACATTTGGCCTTTGTTTGCATTTGTAAAAGAGAAGCCAATGTTGTGTGGTATTCAGGATCTCTTTAAAAGTCACCACAGCCTTTTTTTTATTTTGTTTTGTCCTTAAATTTTGTGATGCAGTTACAAATGAAACAAACAGTTTTGTGCTTGTGCTTTTGTGCCCACCCATAGAGCTCATACATATGGATGTGTATGTGCGATATTTCACGTTGCATATCAAGAACCTGAAACCAGCTTGTAGCACTCTCTGTTCCTGCGTCAGCAGTGCTGTATGAACAACAGGGGGGAATAAAAAGGGTGTTTTTCAGGCAGCTTAATTCCTGATCCTGCAAATATGCAACATCACAGCAGCACTGTAGCCAGCCAAGTCCAGCCCCCTTCACTGTGGCTTTTGCCAGTGGCAGAAGATTTTGCCTGTGTGGATCACAAATCACGAAGTATTTTGGAGAAAGGACCACAAAAGTCGAGATCTATTGGGAACATAAAAAGAGGATTTCATGAAGTTTTTGTCTGAAGTGACAGAAAGGCAGCAAGATTGAACTGGGATGGTCAGTTTAACAAGATTATTAGGATTGTATGTTTGCCTAAGTAAATGTAATTTCAAGGTGTCTAACTTCTCAAGAAGACTCTGTGACAAATTTTTTGTGCATTTTTTCTGTTTTACTGTAGATATAAAAGGGGTAAATGAAATCCCAATAATTTATATTGTTAACCTTCAGAAAAATGTTTAAATTATCTAAACAAAAATATAAAGAGGATTTTTTTTTTCTTCATGTATGCAGGTTAGTTTAGATAATCAAAAGCATTGTCAAGCAAATGCTGTTTTTTTTCTGATTCATAAGCTGACTTGACTAGTTCCTATTTGTTATATGTTTTTTACTTCTTTTTCATTTCCAGAAAGTTTCATGTTAGGACTTCATTCTGCTTTCTCACACATTGAAGTCAATTCAGAGCAGTTCCCCTGTTGTTAGTAGGAAGTTAATTGGTTTGGATGTAAAGTGGAGTGGAAAATCATGCTTTGCTTGTCGGCCTTGTGAGGCACAGCAAGTGAAAATACAGTTTGGGAGTGGACTTGACAATCTTTCTAAAATCTGATGTAGGCCTGTTTCAATTTATGAAAAAAATTCAAATAATGCTGAAAATTTAAAAAAAAAAAAACAACAGAAACTACAACCAACCAAGATGTAAATGTAAGCATTATCTTAGAAGTCCCTGATTTTAATGAGTGACAGTTTATTCAGCAGGTACCCTTCACCCTGTACATAGGTATGGCTCAGCCAGTGGCTTTTCACACATTTCTCCTCTGAGGTTTGCAAAAACAAAGAACAAACTAAAAACCCCAAAGAACCCCCAGCATCCACAGAAGGGAGCTTTGGGAAACATTTGGGAAAGGTGTTGGCATTAGCCTTTACATTTCCACCTGTCTGTGTGTTTCAGCTGACCAGAGAGTTTTTCACCAAGGAGCTGAAGAAGCATTACCAGAGGAACAACGACACGGACGTCTTCTCGTCCACCTGGAACTCTGTTATGATCACAGTAAGTCAGACTGTGCCACTCCCACTCTGCCTGTGGCCAGTGGCCACCAAGACCTTGCTCAGCCCACATCCTCCACTCTCCCAGGGTCAGCTGCTTGACACATGTCCAGCCCATCATCAGGTCTTGTGATTGAAAGGAGTGAGACTTGGGCTAACAGTCAGTCTTTCTCAAACGAAGATGCCACCAGTCCTGAGAGAGACACTCCTGGTGACTGCATCAGGGTCACCTGATATGCCAAATACTCAGGTATTGACCTAAATGGGTACCCCCAGTTTTCAAATATCAGGCACAGACAGCAGTGGAGGTGTCTTCAGCTGGGTATCACTGCATTTGCTCTGGGCCTTTCACCTTGCAGACTGCTTCAGAATTATTCCCAGCCAACAGCAGCCAAAAGCTGGCATTAATTAATGTTTTTTTTGTTAGCAGCAGCTTAGGCAGGAGTGTGCCTAATGAATATTTTCACTATAGAAATATTAGACATCAAAATTGGCTTTGTTATTACACCCCTAATTGGGCAGGTTACAGGTTGACTGTCATTGGAACTGCAGTTGTTATTACCCTCCACAAGAAGTTCAATCTGTGTGTGTGTGTGTGTGTGTCTGTGTGTGTGTGTGTGTGTACACATGTGTTAGTGCTCCATACACCCCACGGTGTATCCCTTCAGGAGTGAAAAGCAGGATGTCAACCTCTGCAGATGAAAAGTCAATTTTAATCTTAAAAGGAAAGGATGATTGCTGCCCTTCATGCTGATTCAGGACTTTAATAAAGACATTTCCTTTTGCTGACTGAAAGGAGACGGAGTCAAAGTATGACTTGAATCCTTAAAAAGCATCTGACTGGAATCCTAAAGAGGGACCTTACTCCTATCACCTAGCAGTGCCTTTGAGCACCAACCATCCTGGCCATTAGCTATGGGGAGAAGGGGTGGTTGGGAGCCTGGACTGTGCTGCTGAGTGACCTCAAGCAAGTCTTTCTGGATATGCCCCAAAGCCCTGTGTGGTTTGCAGCAATATTCACAGTATGACATAGAAACAGGGGGACTTCATAGAAACAGAAGCTCCAAGGTGCAAGCACAACTCACTTCTTTGGAAACAATGGTTGTTTTGTCTCTGCTTTGACTAAAGCTTTGATCCCTACGAGAACAGATCTTGGATTTCTCATGTCTGCTTCCAGGGAAAGGTGTCAATTCTGTCTCCCTTTCTTCCCTGTGCCTCTCCCCAGTTTGCCTGCTGTGGAGTGAACGGACCAGAAGATTTTGAAGCTACCGCTCACGGGCCGTACTCCTCAGTGGAAAAGGCGATGCCGGAGGCTTGCTGCCAGCGAGAGCTCCAGAGCCGGGAAGGGATGTTTGTCAACAAGGAAGCTTGCCTGGCAGGCGTCGAGAGGTTCCAGAACCGGCAGGTAGGGGGGCTGAACGCAGGGAAAAGGAGCTCCCCAGTGGGCAGAGAGATGGCTGCAGGGGTCCTGGGTATGAATCTGGCAGGTCCTGACTGTACCTCACATCCTGATTACACTCCTGCTGAAAGCTTTGAAGTGACGGCATATGGCTGATTTTGAAAATCTCCTTTCATTGCATGCACTGCTAAGTCCATGTTGTGCTGTATCATAAGAAATGTGAAGATTTTCCTGAGGGATTGAGAGGTAAGGTGGAAATTTAGATCAAGTTCTGTTGTGTTTATGAAGGTTACAGCTAGCTCTGAGAAGTTAATTACCAGCCAGCCCAGGTCAGGTAGGATGGGATGGAGCTGACTCTTACTGGTTGCAGGAGTGGTTCCAATTTAGTTCACAAAGACTCCTAATCGATATATACAATCAAACCATCAAGTGTTAAACAGACACAGAAAACCATGTCTGTTTTATAAGGAAGAGAAGTATTGGAAAGCTGCATTTTTTGCTTCTGTACTCTTTTGTAGAAAAAGGGCATTTGTTACAGCTGTCTTCCAGTACCTACAGGGAGCCTACAGAAAAGCTGGAGAGTGACTTTTTGTAAGGGCTTGTAGTGATAGGATAAAGAGGAATGGCCTTAAACTGAAAGAGTGATGTTTTGCTTTAGATATTACAGGACAAATTATTGACTGTGAGGGTGGTGAGATGCTGAAAAAGGTTGTCCAGAGAAGTTGTGGATGCCTGATCACTAGAAATGTTCACAGCCAGATTGAATAGGGCTTTGAGCATCCTGGTCTAGTGGCAGATGTTTGACTGTAGCAGAGGGGTTGGAATTAGGTGGTCTTTAAGGTCATGCTCAACCTAAGCCATTCTATAGTTCTATTCTATGATTCTTTTGCTAGGCCTCTCTACTTGGCAATTTTTTGCAATACTGGACTGTGACAAGACAGTTCATCCCACCAATGCTGGGCCAAGTTTCCTTACAATTTCACCAAGACGTGATATTCAAGAAACTTTCCAGCAAAGTTCCTGACTGTGTTCACCTCAGCATTAGTTAAAACAAATGAGCTCTGTACTGACCATATGTATAAGCCTCCTTCTCCCTCCAGACTAGGCAGTGGTCCTGTTTCCAGCACTTAAGAGCAGATTGAGAAATAGAGGAGAGGAGTTTGGAAGCAGCATGTGAACTGTTCCTTGACTGGCAGCTGGAAATGGTTGGCAAAGGCACTCTGGGTGAGAGATCATAGCAGACAGCACCATGCTGCTTCTGCCAGGTCTGATTGCTGGGAATAGATGGGGAGGAGAGAGATGACAGGCAGCAGGGAGGGAAAGAGAAATGCATTGTGAGAAAGAGGATTAAAGTTTTCCCTGAGTGGTAATGCTCAGGCTTACCACTCCCATGGAAAGGGAAGGTTTCCTGCAAGCCCACGTCACCAGAGTGTTGGTGTGAGAAGCTGCGTGTCATCAAGCACAGAGTGGTGCACTTCTGTAAAATGGGAGAGACAATCCCAAGCAACTGAGAGCTGAATTGAGGCATTGCTGGAGCAAAGTCAAGCTCTTGGGACATCATGCTGGTAGGACAGTGCTGACCACACTTGTTCTCACTTCTGTCTGTAGCCAGCTGAGCAGAGTATGCTGAAGGCTGGGTTAAGGTTAAAGGTCTGGCAACCACGCAAACATTTATTGCTGGGCTGGATGCTTTTCTCTGAAAATTTGGCTGAAACATGGCTGGAAGAGAGCTGATGCTGAGCAGTCTCATAGTTTTAACAGCTGTTACTGCCCCAGCAGTCTGGGTCCCCTGGGTCGGCCTCCTGAGCGGATCCTCTCCATGCTCTCCCTCACTGTCTGCTGGTTGTGCCTCACTCACAGTGAGCAGGGTCTGGCATAGACACAGGTACATAACTGTTGTGCTGTCTTTGCAGTTCCAACACTTTCATTATGGGTGGAAGGAAAAAACCCAGGTGATCGAAACATCTTAGTAGTATGGATAGGATTCAAATGTATGTGTGAAGTATATTCTCAATGGAGAGGAAGCTACTCTTCATATTGGACAAATTCCAATCTATTTTTCTCTTTATGTATCACCTGTTTCCAGAAATTTCCCAGTGGGTCAAAATTTTAGGCTGGGAGAACTGAGGCCAGGATAAGCTGGTGATTTCCAGAAACATCCTGAAAACCTTTGCAGAAAGGTTTTTACCTGATGTTAATTGTATTAACAATAATAAATTTAATTAAGGGTGATGGTGGCTATGCTTTGTAAGTGGGATAATTGACAATAGTGCATGGCCCTGAATTCTTAATGAAATTCTTCTTCTATAGTGAGATCAGCAGGTGTTCAGCCAGCCTGCTTTTGGGGAAGGCACAGAGAAAAGGCCCTGGGCTGCTAAATAGCTGCTGGCTGTGAGAGATGAATCAAGAATCTCCTGCCTTGGCTTAAATCATCCTTTTCTCTGGGATGTCTGTCACCTGCAGTGTGTCCTTCCCTCTGTGCTTAGTCTCTGCCCTTTGCAGATGGAGTTCCTCTCTGTGCTGCTTCTCTCTGCCCTGCAGGAACTCACGGCTCTTCATGGTCAGTGAGGGGGGGTGAACCATTCCCACTACACTACAGCAAAACTTTCCCCTCCACTGTCCCACGGATCTCTGCCTCCTGTGCCTCGGGGCTGGGTGAGGTGGTGAGAGGAAGCCGTGCCTGTGGTGCCTGGGTCTGAGAGCGCCTCGTGCTGTGAGAACCACACCATGTGCTGCTCAGTGTGTCTCACCCCGTTTTGTGTTTCCTAGGGCTGCTACACGGTGATCCTGAACTCCTTTGAGACGTACGTGTACCTGGCAGGAGCCCTTGCCATCGGAGTGCTGGCTATTGAGGTACTCGCTGTTGTCCGACTGGAGCAAAAGCAGGGCCAGGAACACGTCCTGCAGCCAGGCCAGCGGGCACGGCCCCCTCGCCAGGGGAAGCTGCTCTGGCTACTCAAGCAGGCTATCAGCTTGTGGGTTTAATTGCCTGCAAAGAGGATCCTGGATCCTTTGACACAAAAGGCAGGGAATAACCCGTGCCACACGCCTGCAGTGCCACCTCGTGCTGGGCCTGCACAGAGCTCGGCCCTGCCACGCTGGCCACGGGGCTGTGGGGACGCCACGGGGCCCTGCACAGTCACTGCTGCCACTGCCACAGTGCCCCAGCAAGCTGACTGGTCTGTCACTTGGTTAATGTGTTCAAACCCTGCCTGTGCTTTAAAACCTTCTGGTCAGAGCCCGAAACTCTACTGGCTCCAGAGCACCTTCACTGTGCTGCACTAGTTCCTGCTTCTTTGGTGATGTCTCTGAGGAAGAGCCATCCACCAGGCATGGGTTTAGCCCAGAAATGATGTCCCTGTGGCATTGCAGGGAAAAGGCTGGGTACCCTTAAAGGCCCCCATCTTGTGCAGAGGAGATCTGGGCAGAGAGGCCCAGCAGCCTCCCACAAAGGCTGTGCCGTGCCCATTCCAGGCAGAGGCAGTGATGTGCAGAACAGGGACTGTGGATCCTGTGCCCCTGTGGCACCAGGGGCAGTTTGGGAATGAAGCCAGGCTGCTGCTGTAGACACTAACAGTTCGGAGGGAAGGGAGGGGCAGCTGAAAGAGTTTTGCTACAGCCTCCCCTGAGTGGCAAGGGTTCTCCTTTCTGCACCACTGACTGCTGGGCAGAAGGGAGCAATGAGGGTGGTCCCAGGGCCAGGGAGGGCTTTGCTGATCTTCTGGAAGATGCAGCTGACATTTATAGTTCTCTGTTTTGTTTTTGCCCTCTTCTTCCCTTCTCCTCTTCCCAGCTGTTTGCCATGATCTTTGCTATGTGTCTCTTTCGAGGGATCCAGTAAGAAGTGGCCCATGAACCACCATGTTCCCCACATGCTCAGAAGAAAGAAGGAAAATCTGGAGAAACAAAACCTGAAAACACCCAAAAACCTTTATTTTTTTTAACAAAACGGGACAGGGAGAAAAACTAAAAGGAAAAAAAAAAAAAAAAAGAGGGTTGTAATATATGAATGACCAAAAGGATTGTACTTCAGGGGCTGGAACTTTGAGGTGATGTGCACTACACTGTACACCAGACCCTTGCCCAGAGCCACCCGCAGCAGCCGTGGAGCAGGAGCCCAGCGCAGCCGATTGCACTAGAGACGGATGGAGCGGGTGGGAGGACGAGCACAGCTGCCTCTCACACCAGGCTGAGCCTACCATTCACCACTTCATCGTGCTTTACACAACAAAGGACTCGAGAACAGACATGCAGGGGCTGGATAAGGCAACAGGTTGGCCTTGGTGTCCAGGTGGGTTTGAAACAAGCCGTGGCGGCTTTGTCTAAGCAGGTGTAGTCAATGTTTGTGTGATTCTGGCTTTAATTTCCAGCCACAGGATGAAAACACTCATTCTTCAGTGGAAGCTTTGCCCCTGTCACGTGAAACTTGTCAGAGAAATCAAGCACTTCAGTGAGGCTGGCTTTTCTCTGGAGCTCCAAGCAGGGGAAGTGTGATCTAACTTAGCAATGGGACTCAGCTAAGGCTGGCTGAGGGTCAAGAGTTTGGTGCCTACCTTTCTGTTTTTACTGAGATTTATTGTTCATTGTTGTGAAAGAGACCAAATGGTTCCCTGGTGTGTTCCCACCTCCTGGGAAAAATAATGGCTCTGGTCAAGCATCATTGATACTGCTGCCTTCCTGAAAAGGGAAGGATATGATGTTTAAATCTTGTCAGCCTTTGCCTTTCCTCTGATACTTGCAAAAAAATGGTTTGTGGTGCTCTGTTAGCATAAATATTTGCAGTGATTCCTGCATGCTTTTCCAGCCCTAAGGGGAGGTACAGACATGGTGCTGGATTGGAGAGGCTGAAGTTTGTCAACCACTCCCATACTGTTTTCCTGGACCAGTCTGGTGGAATCATTTCTGGTCAGAGAATTTCCCCTGAGATTCTCCCATGGGCTCATGATGAAAGTAATCATCAAGTCAGAATTGTTTTAGTTGATAGTGTTTCCTCCCTTGAGATAGTTTGGAATTTAACTAACATGTCATCCACTCAATCATTTGGAAGTGAACTTGAGCAAAATGCCTGGGACTGGACCTTGGTCAGAGATAAAGCTGGAGCTGCTGAGGCCCCAGGCAGGCTCCAAGAGCACCCAGTATGCAGCCAAACTGCTCCAGATGCTGCTCCAGTGGTCATGGATATTGACTTGGAGAGGTGACTGGTTTCTCTCATCTGGAATCATCAATCCCTGTTGCCTTAATCGTTCATCTGGTCACTTATTCCCTGACCCCAAACTCATTTTACCTGGGGAATGACAGAAGGGGCTGTGGTTTCTTGTTTAGATTAGGTCTTTTTACAGATTTTATAGGCTCAGATTATGGGAACACTTTTATATAGGCTCGAGCCAGCTCCTCTGAAAGCTGTAATCTCTGGCAAGGAAGAAGCAGAGCATTAAAGTTTGTGCCCAGGTTTTGCAGCAGCAGCAGCACATTCATCCTCTGGCTGTTCCCTTAGACCCCTGGGGCTGTGTCCCTTGAGCTCTCCCAGCAGCACTGCACAGGCTCAGCACTGCACAGGCTACAGGCAAGGAAGGAAAGCAGCAGAAAGCCTGGGCCATAACAGACAAAGATCATGGCTAAATATCTAGGTTGGGGAATCAGGATACGAAGGAACAGGAAGGAGGCATTAGGAGGTTTTCCAAGCTTCATTTGGAAACAACAATTTATTCACTGGCAGGAGAGGGCTGGGCAGGTAGAGCTGCAGCCCCCCCTCATGCTGCAGTCAGCATATTCCAGCAACAAAATATGTGGCCAGGGCCACTGAGAAGCATCAGATGTTGCATTAAACCTTGTGGAAAGCTGTTCCGAACTATTTCCCTACAGACTTCCTTGTAATGAGGCATTTTAGCATTAAACTCTGGTCTGTTGTTTAATAAAGGAAAACAGTTTTGTTAGCCAAAACCCAGCAGTATTGGTACTGGACAGCAGGTGCTGCACTTAAGATAAGAAAAATCTGTTCCATCTACCAGTCTTATAGGGAATGGGCTGAGCAGAAAGCGAGATTATCTGTTCTCCTTCTGCCTCAGGAGCTGGTGTCAGTGACTGCTCTGGGAGAGCAATTCCCAGGGAAGGAACAAAACTGTCAGCAGACTTGGTAATTTGGCTGGAGGTGATCAAAAGAAGCAGAACTGCTTCCCCCAGTCTCCAGTTTCTTCCTTTCCCTTCAGTTTATTATGGAGAGTTCTCAGGTTAGAGCTTGGCTGGCAAATATCCTCATTTGTGCATGGTGGGTGGCTGAAGGGGGAAAAAAAGCCTTAAAGCCTTTCTCTGCCACAGTGGCATGGGGGAAAAACCTGTTAGAGCTGGGGGAACTGGACCAAAGCAGCCAGAGCACAAAGTACTAAATATACAGGCCTGAGGTATGATCTCTGCTGCCTTGCTTCTCTTTGGCTTTCCTAATTCTGTACTCATTGCTTTGTCTGTTTTTAGCTTTCTTGCTTTCCCTCTCTCCCTAATGGTAGTCCCTGTATCTTCAAAAGGATCTCTTCTCCATCTGTTATTCTGGGCTGTGCACAGCTGTTTCTCCTCTTCTACCTTTTCTGATCCCCCACTGCTCTTTTCTGTGTGAAGATTTTGAAATCCTCTCTGCAGGCTGGCTCACATGCCACAGGGAACACAGCTCAAAAGGCCAGGCAGCAATTCCAAACAAGAACTGGAGATAGCTGTAAAGATACGTGCAAGTCTGAGAGGATCTGTAGCAGTTGGTAACAGGCAGAAGGAATTTTCCTTGGGGGAATTCAATGAACAAGCAAGCCCAGAAAGCAGACTCCCACTGTATGGCAAAGCATGTAAATTTGTTGGTTTTGTCCCTTGGTTTCGTGGCTGCCCCCTCTGTTGTACAGTAGTTTTCAGAACTGTAGGCAGGAGAAGCAATTGTATTTTTGTATTTGTTTTTAACAGCTCTGGTGAGTATTTTGGGGCCAGGGGCTCAAGCTGAAGTCACTGCTGGCTGGAGAACTCTGGGCAGGCTGGAGAGCAGAAGGAGCTGCTGTCTCCTTCGCTGTAGCACTGTGACCACAGCCCAAGCACCTTGGAGGGAGTAGTAGAGACCAGCCTGGGCAAGCCCCCAGCCCCTCTCAGCATCCCTGCCTCCTGGTTGCTATTTAATGCTCCAATGACTGGCACAAATGCCTGGGAAAAGGGCTGCGTGTGAAATAATGTTTGAAATATATTTTAAGAAAATGTAAATGTTCTTTTTATTAGATAGTGGAGCTAATTTATCCTGTATTCCCTACTGTAATGCTTTTTTATATTGAAAGGAAATTTTTTTTGGTAATATAAACCAGAACACAAGCCTGAAGCACTCTCTGCACGGTTTTTGTGTGCATTTCTTAAAAAAAAACCCCAAAAATAAAAGAAAGATATTGTGACAGTGAAGTGAAACAGCTTTAATTTTCACTATTTGCTTGGTGTTAATTACAGTCACTTTCTTACCAGAGGAGAAATAAACTCAGGTACAGCAGCTAAAATGAGGTATAAATTGATGTGTCCCATTGTCCCCTGTACCACCACCCCCACCCACACCCTCCCAAGTAAAAACCCTTGACCAGAAAAGAGGCCAGCTTAGGACAGACAGAGCCTCTCCTGTGTCCCCAGCTCCAGTTTGCCAGATATTGGTTAGGCGTGGATAAGATGATGTAGGGAGTTCTGTGAATGATGCGTTTTCTTCACCCTCCAAAGTGAGGGCTCTGTGGATGCAATGGTTTGGGTTCATCCCTGGCAGAGAAAGGGGGTCAGCTTTAAGTCCTGGCCTGTGCCTGCTTGGAGCACAATCCTCTGGGGAACAGACCCCCCAGTCCTGCATGACACTGGACACATGCAGGAAGTTCATTGCAGTCTCCCTTGGGAGATGACATCGGTCCAAGGCCTCCCTAACAATGTAACAGATAAGGAAATTGAGGCCTGTGGAGATGGAGGTTTTTTCTCAGCAGATCAGTAGCAGAGCCTGAAGTGACACCTCAGGCTTTTGATCCCAAATTATATTCTCAAGTACCACCTGCAGCTGTGATGCCAGCACTTCTGTCCTTGGGGACACAGTTCTGTACAAAGGTTTGGCATCCTCCTCCTTTCTCCCCGTTCACAGGAGAGTGAAGACAACCACGTGCAGTTGGTTTCTGGCCGTGCTGCAGCTGCTCTGCCTGGGCTCCATCCTCAAGCCACCCTGAGACACTCCCTCCTAGGCCTCATCTGCTACACATTCACCACCTCCAGTGGGCATGGCTGTGCTTCTCCTGCAGCACCTTGCTGCTGAGAAAGGACATGCCAGGAACCACAGCTTAGTTGTAGAAGAGATGTAGAGCTCTGTATTTTCTACATGGTCCACTTATAGCAAGATGGAGCAAGAAGCATCAAAAAAAACCCACTTCATCTCTCCACTTTCAGGACTAGGTACCAAGTAGTATGAAATCTTTTAAGTGGCCACTCCCCCAGGCTTTGCTCTATGTTGGAGCAGAAAAAGCCATTGACTGGCAAACCTAGAAGTGGCCGACTGTTTCAAGTTTTGCAGAGGCAGCTGCTAATCAGGGCACCAAAAGAATCTGATCTCACCTTATTTAAAGCTGCCCTGGAGAGCTGTAACTGCTTACCCCACCCTCCCACCTGATCTAACCACCAAGAAGTCTTTAGAACACTGCTCTCACATAGTGCAGTAACTCATTTCTCTCACCTATGGGATGACATTTTTAAGGTACACTAATCAAACCCGACTCATAACTAAGTTCATAGGACCTGTGGCCAACACAGGTGGGAGGCAGCATGAAGAAGACCTCCATTTCCTTCTTCTGTAAGATTGCTGTGGTAGGTTTTACTTGTCTGTCCTAGAAACATAATTTCCCACCCCCCCAAAAACCAACCATCAATCTGTGTTTACATTCATGTGACGCCCCTAAACACAAAGAATCAAGCTTCACGTACCTACACCCACAACTACAGCCAGAGTGCCACACTGAGGCCATTGCAGCTGCCCAAGCAGGTGCTGCACAGGGGGAGAGCAATGGCCACAGCATGCCATGCTCCAGCTCCTGCATGCTGCACCACTTGGTCTAATTTCTGATACACTCCAGCCTGCATTTGATCATTACCTGCCTCACAGGGAAAGGTTTCCCTCTTAGACCCCAATTCTTCCATCTGAACAGGAACACTTCTCTTAATTAAAAGTTTTAGTTGCTCAATATAATTTTTGGACATGCTGAAAGCAGCTTGATAAGCATGTATTATTTAGCCTGCTGTTGGATGTTGCCTCACTGTTTGATTTACTTATTAGGCAAAAAACTAAGTTACAATTGTGATGTTTCCTGATTCAACCATTTCCAATATTCTTACGTGACAGACATTTTGCATGGCCAGGAAGTACAACGCACACCGTGCCCCAAGCTTAGGCAGCTGCTTCTAAATGCCAAAAGCACTAACACAACATACAATAACTACCCACTACCTTCTTCTAACTCTACTAGGATATTAAAGAGCAATAGCTGTAGATCCCAGTCTTACCAGTGGCTTGAGGACTGTTGTTCACACAAGCAGTTCTGTTTGTGTAGGAATCTTTCTACTGGGATTTTGGAACGTCAGCTATTTTCCAGGGCATGCTTTGATCCAGTCAACAGTAGTGCATGAGTAAGAAGTCCGTATCCTGTACACAGACCTTCTGGCTTTAGTCCCATGGAGAATAAAAAATGCTGCCTCAAGCTGTGGACAGGGATGATCCACAAGGAAAGCACTAGGAAGCAGGGCAGTCAATGCTGTTAAGCCCAGGAGGTGGTGGAGAAACTGGCCAGTGAGTACTAAAGCACATTTAGTCTGTCCTTGCCTTCGTATGCTCCACTCCTTGCTGTTCTTCATCACAGTTAAATATTAAATATCTTAATGCTACAAACTTTGGTCCTCTCTTCTCAAGGTCAGAAGAGATGTGATGCAGATATTAGCAGAGTTGGAACAACATCTCCCACAGCCAGGGCCCATGTCTAGAGGCTGTTCACTGACCCAAGCATCTGTGCAGATGCTCTTACTGTTACAGTCCTCTGCTCCTCCTAGTGCTAACCACAACAGCACCCCAGCCCCTGCTCAACTAAAGCATCAGATAAAGCTACTGCACACCCACCACTGCTACTATCATCAGTAAAGCTTCAACTGCAGGAAGCGTTCTGGGGTGAAGGGGACAGGACCCCAGCCCAGAAACTTCATGGAACACCCCAAAAAAGGGGATGTCTTTGTGCTCAACGGGCTATTTCCGATAGCTTCCTTCACTTCTCACATCTTGTAATTCAAGTTGCTCCACTGTTCCCAGTGCTGTCCTTGCAGAGGGAACAAGGAAGGCTTCTCCCTCTTCTTTTGCTGTATCTCCTGCCAAGCTCTGCACAGCATCTGGTGCAAAACTATGAACTACACAAAAATGCACCTCTGGCAGTGAGGAAAGAAGGGCTCTTTGCAAAGCACTGAACTTGACCCCATCCAGCTCCTGGCTATCTAGACAGTCAGTACTTGCTAAAAGGGGAATGGGCTGTAAACCAAGGGAGGTGCAAGGCTTACCAAGTGGAGTAGCCGAGTCCTTTGTTGGTTGTGTTACTGCCCTGTCTCCTCAGGGATTTGGTTTCAATATGCTGGCCTTATTTTGTGCTTTGTTCCAGCGGGTTCAGAGCCTGTGATGCCATCAGCCAGTTCCCCCTAGAAAACTGGCTTTTTTCCCTGAGCCTACCAGGCCCACACACTTCCCTGAGCCTTCATCCCGCTGCTCCTCACCTCCTGCAGAGGGCCTGGGGGGTCCCGCCGATGTTGCTCCCCCCATATCACCTGGCAATGCCACCAGCACTGGGTTACACACTGATTCATGCCGGTAAAGAAGGAAACTCCTTCAGAACCAAAAGGGACTAACCAAAAAAAAATTAAAATTATAATTATAATGCAAAATTACCGACACAAACTCCCCCCTCCCACCTTTCCCATAACAAAAAGCCCAGGAATTAGACTTTCTTGGGACGACGTCCAACTTGGTAATAATAATAAATGCTGATGAGGATGAAGAGGGCTCGGCTGACCAGGAGGAGCACGGCACCTGTGGCTATCCGGCTACTCTCAACCAGGGAGACAGTGGTAACTGGAGGAGAAGGAGGGAGACAAGGCAGAGGTTGGTGATGCAAAACCAAAAGGAGACAAATAGCACAAAGCTGTTTTCTGCTGCCCTCTAACGCAGACTTTCGGCAAGAACTGCTGAGCCTTGCAAGTGCAGGAGCTTTCAGCACAGGCTCATCGGGGAACCCACGGCAGAGGCTCTTCACTAGCTTCTTTTCACAGCCTTGAAGCTTGCCATGGACACCAGAGCTCTCCCCTACTGAAACCCTGCTTTCAAGGTAGCCCCACATTCAGGCAGCCTGAAACAGTCACTTAAGCAGATGTGAGTTTCCATTATTGCTCAGGTGTTAATGTGGGAGCTACATCCCTCCTGAGTTTGCTTTGTGACTTGAACACTTCAGTGCTGATAAACATTTCTCAGCTTTAGGAGCATCTACAAAATATGCACAGTCCACACACATTGCCTCTATTGAACACCTCTCTTTTTTGGCCACCAACAAACACATAGCTTGTATCTAAACCAGCTACACATTGAGCTACAAAGACACACATATAAGAACCCCCTTCATTGTTAAATATAGATAAGCTCCCTAGAAACGAGCTAAACTGTTATGCTCTGTTTTGGTAACACTGAACATCCCCCTTTACAGTGTAGGTTGCTATAATCTTTTCTCGTTAGACCCTGCATCTAGGCAGCCTGCTCCTGCAATGACCTGTGCTGGTTATGAAGCCCAGGACGTTTTCAGGGAGAAAAATAAACGAACTGTCAGAGGGTGATGTTTAACCTTTCAAGGGGCAGCTCAGGGCAGAAGCTATTCCAAGGGGGAGAAGACAGGCAAGCAGCTGGCAGGGAAGGTGCTCCATCACTGCTCACACTGCTGCCCTGCCCACCATCGATGCCCGCTCCCAGTCTCCGCACCCTCCTCCTCCTCCCCGTCCCGGCCGGCCCGCGGGCACTCACCCAGGAACTGCACGGCGAAGTAGCAGGCCTCGGCCAGCAGGCTCCAGCGGATGATGGCCTTCTCGGCGGTGTACAGGGCGTTCCACATGATGAGCGCGATGCCTGGGGGGACAGCGGGGCGCGCTGCCCGAGGGCCGGGACAGCGGCACGGGCCGCGCTTCCCGCCCGCCCCGCGCGGTGCCGCTGCAGGACGCGGCCCGGGCCCCTCTTCCTTCCCGCACCATCTCTCCCGGCCCCCCGCACCTCCTTGTCCTTCGCCCCACTCCTCCTGGGCCCCACTCGGGATGTCGCCACCTGTCCCATCTCCCCTGCCGCTCCCACGGAGCCCCTCTGCAGGCTCCCTTTGCCGGGGTACATCGGGTGCTCCCCCAGGTATGCAGAGCATGCACAGCCCTTCTTACCCTACCTGAATCCCTGCCAGGAAAAAGCAGCTTTTCAAAAAACCCCTCAGCAATTCCTTCGCTAATGGCTGATGCTCTGCCCTCCAGCTGCAAGCGTCCATCTGGGCATGGACTTTGTCCCCTGCTGCCATTTGGCCACCCGTCCCCTTACTCCGTGGGGCAGCAGCGTGCCCCAGTACAGTGCTGGCACTCACTGAGGAGGGCTCCGCCATAGAGCCGGATGGGAGTCTTGCTGCTCACCGATTCCTCCTCAAAGATGGCATCAAAGAGCTGGTCAGGGAAAGCGAGGGCCTGGCAGAGGCGAGAGAGAAACTCAGCAACCTGAACTGGCCGGGGCCACCAAAACAGGTCCTCTTGGGCAGCAGTGCTCCACCACCATGTCTTTGTGGCACTGGAGCCACCGGCCAGGAAACTAAGGATGCACAGAAATGTCACCATGTCAGCTGTCGGCTGCATGGCTGGTTTCTGTGGCCAAGGCTGCCATTCCTTGTTTCATGGGCCCTGCTAATGAGAACAGACTCTGGTGTGATGGGAACAAACTGCCAAGGACACTGTTGGCAAAGCCCATTGCTGAGACACAGGGCAAAGGCCTCGCAGGAGGAAGCGGTAGGAGCTGCTGGAGGCAGGGGAGGAAGGTAAATGCCAGTGAGAGGAGGGCCATGCTGGGACACCCCTTTGGCAGTCAGGAGCAGGCTCTGGCCAGGAGCACATCCCTCACTCACCATGATGGCGACACCGGAAAACATGACGGCGGAAACCAGCTGCCAGACCCTGCATGAGAGGGAAGACAGAGAACCCAGTATGAGCTTGGAGGTGACCCCATCACTCATACTTCAAGCATTTCTGGCTGCCTGCTCATTCATCAGCCTTCATCCTTCCCCCATGCACAAGCGAGGCAGCCAGAAACCACCCATGAAAGGACTCAGCTTTCCACATCCCGCTAGCTCCAGCCTCAGCATGCAGACCAGCTTTGCTGGTGAGACAGAGCCAGACTCCTCCTCACCCAAGCCAAGGAGGGAAGTGACCCTGCCAAGAGGATGGTACAGAGCAAAGTCCCCACAGGACACACCATCCTGTCACACAGTAGAACAGGAGCTCCTCCAGTCCCACATAGCCCTTTTTGTCTCTGCACATGCAATGAGACAAGAACTTGAGGGCCTCAGGCTCATTTATGGGGGAAGAAGACAGGGCTGGTCTGGTTCCACAGCCTCCAAGAAGCCCCTGCTGGGAGCAGTGATGCTGGCACAGCAGCAGAGTTGGTGTCAGAAACCAGAGCTGGCAGGGATGCTGTGGCCAAGGGCTCTAGCTCCAAGGTGATCCAGTACCTTACCTGAGTCCCAGTGGTTCCCGGACAGCAAACTTGATTTCGTTTCCCAGTACTTGGCTAATCTGAAATGCAAATGAGAGGTACAAGCTAAACAGATCATTCCCCAATCTTTAGTGAGTACTCACCATTCCTAAACCACATATCTAATCCCATGTGGGAGTTTATCTCTGAGAGGGCTGGAAGTAGGAGGAGGACTTGTTGGTCCCAACACCTGCCTTGATTTCCATCAGGAGCTGCAGCCTCTACTGCTCCCTTACTCAGATCACCCACCTGCAGCATGCAGCTGGGGAAGGGTCAACACTAACTCCTGTTTCCTCTTATCTATGTAAGACTGCTCACGCACATCACCTGCATGTCACATCCTGATGGAGCACAGGCTCCTGCTCTCACGTGCGCACTGCCCAGAACTGTTCACGTTCCTGTGAACACGCTCCTGTTCGCAATGCCTGGCTGTGCCTGCCCCAAACCCCATGGATTTGCCCAGCAGAAGGTCCCTTTTCCATCATGACTGCACACAGGCTTCCCTCTCTGCTGCTGCCCTCACCTTTGAGCGATGGACCTCGCCGTCGTCATCCTCCCCGCCGACGCCCAGGATCTTGCGCGTCTTCAGCCTGCTCACCAGGTCGGTCTGGCTGTGCTTCTTCATCAGCGGCGGGGGCTGCTTGGCCGCCATGGTGCTGGCCCTCCCCACCGAGCCCTCGGCTGCGGGGTGGGACAAGGAGGGTGTGGGGAGCGGCTCCACTGTCACATGAAATTTCACGAGGTTTGGGGAAAGCGAAACAAGCACCGCCACAAAATCGTTCTGTTAGGCGGGCAGACGGCTCCTCATCCTCGTGGGGCAGGGAGCCCTGGCAACGAGGCCGGCCCCAGTTACAGGTGGCTCATCTCAGAATGATCCTGCTGTCACCGGGATCTGCCATGGAGGGGAAAGAAAAAAATCAGAGTGGAGAGGCTTTAGCATGGATATTTAGTTATAAACGCTTTTGACCTACAAACCATAATCTTGTCTATCCCAGCATGAGGCAATGCCCAATAGTACCTCTTTGCTGTTTTTCAGATTAGGGGAATTAAGTGAGTCTCAGACTAGGGGAATTAAAATCATTAAGTAATACTTGGCCTTTTTTCTTTTCCCATGCAATGCATCACATTCTTCAGCTGCCATTTCAGGTCAAACCCCAAACAAGTATCAAATATTTATTTGTGTGTCCCCCTTCAGATGCTGCATCCCCCATGTTGTGCCAGAACATATCAGCCCCTGAACAACATGAAGCCAGAGGCATGATTGTCCCTGAAGACACTCACTTTGCTTTCTGGGAAATTATGGCAATGAGAAACTACAAATACTATCTGGGATAAGTAAATACAAGCAACAAGAATTGGAAAAGGTAACTCCTGCCCTGGCATGGGTTTAAAGCTAGAGGTATTGAGTCCCATGAAATCACTCTGTCTCATCCCGCAATCATAAAGCCCTGGAAACCCTCAGTTCAGAAAGCCTTTTCTTCCAATTTGTCTTCATTTCATCTTGGCTCAGCTGAACACAAACACTTTCTTCCATTTGCCACTTCACCCTCGCAGAGACCCACAGGAAGTCCCCCCAGGCACCAAGCACAGCTAATTCAGCCCAAGCAAGTGTTGGGCTCAAGCAGCCCCGTGCCCCAGCCAAGCCTTCCCAGAGCTGCCCCAGGAGGAGACAATTTATATTGATGTCTAAATATTTCAAGAGTCCTTGGGGAGTAATAAAATAAGGTACAATTATTTTGGCATTGTGCATGCAAATGTTGTCCCAGTGCCTTGAGAGAGATTTCCGTCTCAGAGGAAAACCCTTCCCTGTGGTGGTTCAGGCAAGAACAGCCAATCCTGTCTGCAAGTGCCCAATGTAACTCTGTCCTTAAGGCAAAGTTAAGAGCTCTTGCTGGGATGGTGCCAAAGGTGAACCCCAGGATCAAGAGTTTAATAAGATCCTTTCAGCAGACCAGACAAAATGCTTTTCAGTGAGCCAGAGGAGCTACTCAGTGCTTTGGAGGTACTTCTTTTGGACTGTAGCAGGGCTTGTTTGGTCGTAGGTTTTTTGCTCTTATTCCACTGCTCCAGGTTCCTGGAAAGGCAGCACAAAGCCAGATGCAGCAGTCAGAGTCTAGAAATATTTCAGAAGTGGGACAGTGGAAAACAGCCACACAGGAGGAAAGTAGAAGCTGTATACTCAGGCCTACCTTTGAGCACAAGGCAGGAAGCTTAAATGGTAGCTAACAGTAGAAAAGTTTGAAAGATTTATCATGTCTGGGGTTTGCCAACATAAACTGTCACAATAAATTGTGTGTATTCACGTCTAGATAATCTGCACACAAAATCCACCCCAAAGGCAGAGTGATGTGCCTAAAAGAAAAGCTCAACCTCTTTAACTAGCTACAGTTTTTGCAATTTTTTTCTGCTCCTGGCTGACCCAGACTCACAATGTTGGATGCTGAGTGGTTTCCCACCAGAACTGCTGAAACCAGAGAAGATGTTGCTGTGGTATTTCTAGCCCTGCATTTTCTGATCAAAGCCATTCATTCCAATTGTGAAACAACAGTCCTGTGGTGGAAGCTCCTCTCTCACTCTAAGGCCATCCCACATATCTAAAGTGAGGGAGAAGTCTGACAGAGGACATGAGCAGGACCATCCTGAGGAGAGCCAGTACCTCAGGATAAGAGACTGAGGCTTGCTGGTTTGGCAGGACTTGGGGCAATGTGTGTGCTGGTCGTGACATCCTGGCATTTCTGGATCTTTTCTGATTTCCTGCTAGGGAAAACCTGATGCCCACAACTCCTACTCTGTCCTTACGCTCAGAAATGCCAGAGGAAGGGAAGATGAGAGGGGGAAAAAAAAGAAGGAAGAAAAAAAACAAGGAAGAAAAAAAATAAAGAAGGAAGAAAAAAAATAAAGAAGGAGGAAAAGAAAAAGAAGGAGGAAAAGAAAAAGAAGGAGGAAAAGAAAAAGAAAAGAAGGAAGAAAAGAGAAGGAAAAAAAAAAAGAAGGAAGAAAAAAGTAATAGAGAATTTCTCCTGAGAGCAAGAAGCAAAGAAAGGTGGTACTCTATGAGTCACCAACCAAGACTGCACTGAACAGCTTTATGATTACAGAGGCAGTTCAGTAACTGGCTCAAGGCCAAAAGATCAAAATTTGCCTTCATCATTTGTCTCGCCAGTTGCTTTCAGGGCAGGAGTTGGTGGAAATTTATCCACATCATCATTAACACTGCTCTCCCATTAAAAGTTTCCACTAATTTGTGGTAAGCCACTGGCCAAGAGCCGGGACAGCACAGGCCAGACACAAATGCCAGTAAAGCAATCTGGTGCATAAACCCACGCTCCTACAGCACAGCTATGGCACAGCCCCACAGCCAGTCCCACTTCTCATTACCCCATGGTCCGGAGACAGAGCCAGCCTAACGAATGCTGAATATTAATGGATAACGAGCTAATGAATGCAATTAGCGCTAATTCAGTGACATTCAGATAGAAGATGCTGAGGATTTGAAAACATTATACTTACATTAATGCATCCTGACACACTGACAATTTAGAGGATGGTTTCTATTAGCCTGTGAGTTTGCAAAGGGAAACCTCCACCTCCTCTTTCTCCTGCGTTTCGCTCCTCCTTAATCCTTTTTCCAAGCATCCCAGGGACTGTGCAGATCAACCACCATAAACAGGCAATCCCTACTCCCTGCCACGGCTCTCTGTGACGGGCAGTGCCTATGTGCAGCTGAAAGAGGGCTTTTTCCTCACAGATGCCTTTTCTTCGCAGGCTCTTTTCAGTGTCTGCTCCCTTGCTCAGCTGTTCAGCATACTGCATTCAGTTTTGATAGCTACTGCTTAGTGGTGCAAAGAAACCTCACTGGTGCCACGCTAATGATAGCTCAATCTCTCCCCACCTCCACAGCTCTTCCCCCCACGTCTCCACTTCCCTCCCAGCGTCTGGAGAGGAGAGCTCTGCAGCGTGGGAGAGAGGAGACTCAACCGCACACGCCACGGCGCTGCAGCAGCCAGAGCCCGCTCCGGCAGCGCCTGGAGCTGGCTGCCCACAGCCCCCGCAAGCCACAGCCAAACTGCTCGTGGGGGGCAACCTGCCTGCCTGGAGGACATGGCTCCCCAGGGCCATGTGGACAGGGGTGTGCCTACTGCTAAGCTGGATGGCACTGCCATCCACAGTGCAGCCTTTTACCAGACAGAGCAGTGGTACTTGAATTAAAGAGGTGGCACTGCAGAACCTCTCGCTCCACGGGTTTGATGGCACTTCCAATCTGCAGGCAGGGGAAGAGAGTATGAAACTGAAGTCAAGCTGGGACAATGAAATGTTTATACATTTAAGTTGGACACAAGTTTGTTCAGCTCTGTCATGTGGGAGGATTCTTGCTCTCCTGTTTTAGATTTTCCAAGTCAGTTTGCCTGAGACAACTCAACATCTTGAGCCTGCTTTGATTTGTTACACCTAAGAATTATCCAAGAAGGTGCAGTAGATGTATGTCCTTTGTAACAGCCTAACAGGGCACTTGCCATGCCTAAGCGACTTCTACAGAGCACAGGTTAAGAATCAATACTGATATGAAGCAGAGGCAGTGTCCCTTTCCAACACTGGAGCTCTCCAGGAGCAATCTGGCAGAGCCCAGGGAAGTTCTCCGACACTGCAGCAACACAAGGGAGTGTTCACATGAGAGGGGCATCCACCATGGCAGCTGTGCTCTCCCTGGCCTTCACAGATGGGCTGATTGCCCCCAGCATTTCTCTTGCAAGAGCCCAGCAGCCGTAACGGATTTGTCCAGCTCTTCTGATGTTCCGTCAGGCTGTGGCAGTTCTGTCTCTTTGCTGGTGAGAAGAGTACCAGGTCCATAGCAGCTCTGGACCCTGTACCTCATCAACCACAGAGCTGAAGGCTCAAACACATGAGCAGGGTAAAGAGGAGAGGCAGTGGAAACACAGGTGGATTAAGGACAGGATCCACAGACCTAACAAGTACCTTGGTCCTTGCAAACATTGCGCTGTTGCCTAATTGCATGGGACCCAAGACTCCTTTTGTCCCACCACATATGAAGGTTGTGTGCTCACTTTTATATGCTTAAAATCTCTTCATAAACAACACTTCAGGACTCTGAAATCCCAAGGGATGGGATAAATTCCCTGTGTCTAACTGAAAACCACACCTGAGCCACAAAACATCTTTGTACATCCTATCTAAATGGCCTAACAAGAGTTTTCTCTGGAACCCTATGGTGCAGCAGATCCTGAGCCAGAATTCCCCATGTCCCATGTAACTACCAGGATATAGCTAAATTCATGCTGTGTTTCTGCAACTCCACATCCCAAACCCATGGTCCCTGCCTAGATTTCTATCAAGCGTGGAGATTTAGATTATTAGGACCTCTCTACCATCAGCCAGCTGGAAATGAAACTTGATGAAGCCAAAAATAACCTGATGCTCAGGCAGCAAAAACAATTAACACTCAGCCACCACAGCAGCAGAATGTGGCGGCTGCTCCTGCTCTGTCTGGCACAGTCTGTACACCTAAGCAACAGGGAGACTTCAGATTTCTCACCTGTAACAAGCCAGGTACCCAGGACTCTGTTCCCACATAAACACCAGCCTTTTCAGCACAGAAGGCTCTTTGTAATACCAGCAGGAAGCATGTCTTGACAGAGGCTCATCCCCAGCCTTGCCACAGCCCTGCTGCTTCCTTGAACAACTCTAAAAGGCACAGGGAGACTGTGTCATTCCTAGGGAACACGTAAAAACCTAGGCAGTAGATTTCCTGCCCCTACACACAATGAAACTGCAAAGCAAGATCCTCAGGTCAAAGGACATCTTCACTGGGTGCCTCCAGATCATCTCCCAAACCATCTGCAACACACCAAGAGCCTCAGGCACATCTAAAGCTCACCCTCCAGGCTGAGTAAGTCTCATGGCCAGACACCACTGGATGCCCTCCAGTGCTATTTGTGACAGGTGCAGAGCTGCCCACGACCACAAGCCCCCACTGCCTACAGCAGCTCTGGCAACCTCAAACGTAATGGATACAGCCAGCATCACCCCTCAACAGGGGACAATGAGTCCTCTGCAGCCTACTGGGCAGGAAAGAGTTAACTTGTGTTGCTTACTCGGTCACCGCTTCGTGCAAAAAAGAACATCCAAAGTATACTTAGCCTTTTCCATGCATCCTCTCCTCCATCTGCTTCAGGGTTGCTTTAGCCCAAGCAGGCTCAGTCCCTGCACCCTCCTCCCCACAGCTCCTGTGCAGCCCCTGGGTGCAGGAGCTCCTGCCCCCAAGCTCCCCGTGGCTGCACAAACATCCTGCCCCAAGAAGAACCACTATTGGCTGTATCCCACAGCATCTGGGAGGTACAGCCCATCTCCAGAATTTTATTGCCCATAGGTTTCAAATTTCCTTTTGCAGAGACCACAGGAAAGTTTCAGTCTGTGTCACAGGACGTGTTACCCAGCAATCAAAACCTGTAAAGTGCTCCGTTTCCCCAGAACAGGATAAAAAAGCTCTGTTGCTCTCCTAGTTTCTCAAATGGGAGCTATAATTAAGCACAGCAACCTCACTCCTGCTGGCCTGCCAACCACCACCTGCAGCAACTCGCTGACCCCTCCACACGAACCTGGCGGCCCCTCAGGGGAGAGGTGCTTGCTTGGCTCTGCAGCAGCTGGCAGAGCAGCCTGTGACACGCTGCCTGTGCCGGGGCAGGCGCCCTGCACAGCTCTGGTGACCGGCAGGGTGCACAGGACTCCCCACGGGTGCCCAGCTGGACACCTGGCCCCACTCTGGCCCCTCCGTGTGGGCTCAGGGGGCTGCTGCCAGCGGGGACAAACAGACTTCACCCTTCATCTCCCACACAGGTGCACTCACACCTCACGTGCAAGCCTGGCCACGCTCCCCTGCCTTCCCGAGTAGCCCAGCCCTGGCTACTGAGGTGTCTTTTGGCTGCAAATACAAAGGATGCAAGGTACAAGCACAACAATGTACAGCTCTCATCTGTGTTTCTTACATGAAAGTCCACCCCCTGCATCATGCTCCTCTCTGCCACCGAGGCTCTCAGCCCAGCCAGCCACAGCAATCCATCATCCCAAAGCTGCCCTTGCTCTCCCCAAAGGCTCTGGCTGCCACCTCCCACCCAGCCCCTCGCTGTCTCAACAGATGGCCACAACCAAGCAGCTGTTTCCCAGGAAGCTGGGAGGATGGAGAGAGAGAGAGGGAAACAGGACATATTAGGATCGGGTGCTGTTTTTCTTTAAGGGCATTAAAAGAGGAGAATTCGTCTTTGATTCCCAGCTGCCTTAGACAGGTGTTTGTGAGAGACAGCCCCAGAAGCTTAACGGGCCATCTGTCCTGCAGATGATTTCTACAGGGAAACATTAGAAGGAAAAATAAAACCCATATGCACACACAGAGAAACACACAAAAAACCCCCCAACCAAGTAAATCAACTCTTGCTATTGAAAAAGAGCTAGGAAAGCCCTTCAACCAAACAGGGTAATAGAGGTCAGTTTTACAGAAAATATGATGCAACTGCATTTCGTTTCCTCTGCCTCGCACCTGAGGCATAAGGGAGGCTCAAAGGAGCGCTGTGGAAAGCCCCTGGGAGGAGTCCATACACGTGCTACTTATCCTCAACACTGACTCTTCACTGTAACATGGGGCTTCTTGGCACCTCTCTTCCTGACAACCTCAAACCTCCCCAGATTGTCTTTCCACTGTGCTCCCAAGCACCTGACAAGAGACTTTCATAAATGCTCCAGGAAGCCAATGCTCTTTATTCTCAACAATTCCCTGCACCTCTGTCCTTCTCCAGAACTCAAAAGAAAATTGTTAAGAAACTACAATTTAGGACATTAAGTCCCCTGAGCAACACACAGGCACAACATCCCTCTGTATCCTGTCACTGAAATACTGATTTCAAAGCCATTCTCAGTAGATTCCCTCCCCAAAGACAAGAATCTACATCTCCAGCAGTCCTGGAACTTACTCAGCACAATGCAACCACTGTGATTTATACACTACCAGCCTGTCTACAGCCATGAAATGGAAGGTGAAATGAGTCTGTTCTACTCCAGAACCACAAAAGCAGATTCCCAACCAGTTTCATGGGCCAGTTTACAACCCCAGCCTGAGAACAACTCCTGCAGGACACCCCAGCAGCATCAGATTATTTTCTTCCATTTGTGTAGAAAACAAAGGGTTTCTCATCTCCATAGGCTGTCATGATACGACCAGATGTGCAGTCTAGGCACACACAATAGGGAGGAAAAAGGGCAGACGAATAAATTTGCATTAAGCAGAAAGATTGCCTTTTGGTCTAGCCAGGATATTTCCTGAGTCCCAGGCACACAGGCACTCATAGGACTCACACCTCTCATTGTACAAGCAATAAAGTTTCCTTCTATGACACAGAAGTCCTGTAAATCAGGCCTGATATGAAATGGCCCAAGCAACTGTCAAATAACAGCTGAGTTGTTAACAATCCTATAATGGAGCATTTCCCATAATACATGGTTACATCCACATCCTGGATAAAATAATAAAAGTTTATTCTTTATATAAATACATTTAATTTTTAAATAATAAGTTATATATTAATAAATTAAGCCTATATAAATATACATACATATATATATACACAAATATACATATGTGTACATGAATATATATGTATAAATATATATATTATATATACATACACACATACAGACAAACATAAATAAGAGACATGGGTTGTTTTGTGTGGACTTACATTGGGTCCCACTGCACAATCTCTTGGATGGTTAGTAAAGAGAATTCAGACTACCAGACCAGCCAAATATGTTGGCATTCACCTATATTTTGGTCTCCAGGATGAGAGGAGCAGCTTGTCCCAGACTCCTTCCTGGGAGATGTCATTGAGAGTCTTAACTCCTGCTTCTAGGTCAGCCATTTACTACTTCCCCAAAGACTGATACCACCTGTGATCTCTCAGCCCTGGACTACCACCCTATGCACCACTTGAACCTACCACTGCAGCTCGGGAACACCTTCTCACTTCTCCCCTAAACAATTTGCCAATATTTCCTGTTCATTCACACACAATTAGAACTCTGGGTTTATCACTCCCTCATGGCTCCTCAGACATGAAATAAGCCCAGACACGCAGACAGGCTCGGGGAGTTGCTTAGCAAAAACATGATGGAGAAGGCCTCCCAACAAAACACAGACTCCAACTACTTGGTAGCCTATCCCAACGTGGCAAAAATCTCCCTCTGACACCTTAGCAGTTTCTATAGCAACAGGTTACTGCTAAAATTGTTAGATGCAAAATTCCCCCTGTTGGGCAAACAGGAGCTAGGAGGACAGATTTAGAAGAGGAAAACTTCTAAATAGCTGCTGCCAGAGCTAGCAAAGGCTCTGCTAATTCACAAGTCAGCAGTGAAACTACTTACAAGAAACTTCTAGCAACCCACTAGAGGGGAAGCACACGGTGCACAGGGACATGTCTGTGGAGCCCTGTCCCACAGCATTCCTCAGATGCCACAAGTATCCCCCCTTCCTGCAATGAGGCACTTGAAAGTGAAACCAGCTGTTTTCAGAAACAGGACTACAGCCCAGCATGCAGAGTAGGAAGCCTGAAAGCCAAACTATTAGATTATAGGTTTGGCAGTGCTGCTGCTCCTTCCATAAAATCACAACTGGGTCATTAAACCTCTGAGACCTTAGTTTTCCCAGCTGTATATGAAAAGTAAATCTACCACAGAAGTTCATATGGCTCATGTGCAGGAGGTGGAACATCTTGCAAGCAGCAGCCCAGCCACTGTACCCCACCAGTGCCAGCTGGTGACACCTCAGCCTGCTCTGTGGACTCGTGTGCAGCACTCAGTTCATTACATACAACGTGTCAGAGGCAGAAATGCCCTTCCTGGTCTGACTGACAACCAGCCTAGCATGACATCAATTCTTCTGTCTGTCTTCATTCAGTGCTGGAGGGAGACAGCACTGTGGAAACCCTGGGGTGAGCCTCACATGGATACTGCCTTTGCACACACACCAGAAGCTTTCGGAAGGTTCTCGTGGTCAGATTAAACCCCGATGCAGAAAACCAAAGCAGCCACAGCTCAGCAGAGCTGCACAGGGCAGGGAGACAGAAAGAAGCCCACCACACTAACAACAAGTGACTGCATTTGCCAGTGAGGTTCTCAAGTCAGAGTCTTGAAGAAGCCACAGGCTTTCTCCACAGACGCCCCTCTGGAGCTCACCCACCTGACTTTGCTTTTATGTGCTGCTGAGTCAGGGGAAAACTCTGCACGCACCCACCCATGTATGTGGATGTGCACATGTTTGTTTATGCATGAGCTGTCAAACCCTGAATTATGCACAGATCAACAAGGCTCTTTGAATTCCCCGACTGTGAAGTGCATGACATTTAATCTGAGCCTTCCTTTTGGATTTCATATCATGCATTATCAACAATGGCTATTCAACACACAAGTACCCTTTAGAAAGCTTTCATCAGAAAAAGGAACTCATAAAGGAGATTGAAAGAGACAATGTCTCTGATGCATGACAGGTTCTTCAGCTTCCACAAAAGGCCAGTGTATGTGTACTGTGAGGAGCACACACAGAGTCAGTCCGCACCCAGCCCAGAATAAAAGCATTTCATGGGTAGGGAGAATGGAGTTTGGAAGCATCAGCTATAACTTGAATCTGCACATCTCCTCACCGCCCTCTTTTAGGCTCCCTGGGAAATAGGCAGGGTGAGCCAACCCCCAGAGGTGTCCATTTTAGGACAAGATGCATCATCCCCTGCAATGGTTCACCTCTTTACACATATCAGAGGAGGAGCATAGATGATGAGCAAGACTAGGCTTTTCATTGTTTTTATATGGATGGACAAGATCAAGATCCTTGCAGTGAACTTTTCACTACCTGACCCTAGGCAAACCCTGTATCATTTTTGCCCATCTCACAGCATGGAGCCACACTTTGAGATTATAAAAAAACTGGACAACAACATGCAAGGAAAGGGTATGGAGATGCTATCTCCAAAGTCACAGCCACAGAGGACCCACATCAGCCTAAGGAACTAAAGCAAGATTTCTCTTTTCATAGCAGAGAGGAGGCAAAGGGGTGGACACCAGGATGTGGCATAAATAGCCTTGGTGACAAGGGATATCTGAGAACTGAGAGGTCCCACAGGATCTCTCTCTCCATCTTTCCTGGCACATGCAAGAGAAGTCTTAGGAAAAAAAAAGATAAAGGTAGTACTGACTAGTTCTTCTCCCTACATTTGTTTGATTCCTCTACCCAGGGACAAGGAGGCAACAGGGAGATTCAGGCAGCCAAATGATAGCAGCATCCGTGCTGACAAATCAAGGTCTCAAGTAACCATGGAAAACGCAGCATTGCCAGATGTCCCATCTCTACTATCGAGGGTTGTTTAAGGACCTTCCCTTCTTTTACACAGTTTTAAGCTTCAGACACTTGGGTACAACAAGTTCCAGTAATATCAGGATCATCCATCAGGACTCTGTGTGTGTGTGTGTACATACACACACATGGTGTTCTGCTACTGTGTGTATATATACATCTGTCAGCAAACACACAGCACAGCCTCCTGCTTAGAAGAGCTCATGACATGGAAGTGTCAGGTTTTAGTCAATACCTTCCCCATTACCTTTCACTGTAATGTCATTTCCATGCAGCCAGGGCTCTGGGGGGTTCAGGCTGGCCTCTTCTCCCCCGTGTTCTTTGTAAGCACTAATGACAGGCACTTGGTTTGCATGGTGATGTGATGCAGGGAATAAATTGGCTGGAGGGGATAAGCTCAACTGCTTTATTATTCCTCCATCCATCAACCCTCAGTGTCCAGAGATTTAAACAGTGGACGTTGTCAAAGTTCATGGAAGGGATTGGATGAACTCCTGATGGGTTTTTGCCAGCAGACAAGGCAAGAACACATTCATACACCCCAAGGAGAAAACGGTTGCACTGGGCAGAGCAGTAGGGCAGGAAGGTGGAAGGATGCACCATAGGTGCCAGCTGCTCAGAAGCACACCAGATCTGTGGTCAGCACTTACAGAGACTTCACCAGCAATGCTGATATTAAAGACAGCCAAATTTTATTTATTTCTTTGCCATGAAAGCAACTTGGGAAAACACAGACAGATGGTCTAAATTCTTCGGTCCTGTTCAGTGCAACCTTTGACTCCTGGTAGATTTCTGCCTTCTGTGGAGTAACGTTTGGATGTTCTTTATTTCTATTAAGCAGCTTCTATAGAAACTTGTCTTCCTAAGCCATAAAGAAAATGTTGGTGAAAAGCCAACACCACCCAGCTCCCCGAGATTCAGTACTGTGGTTTTTGAGTTTCCCTCTTCCCTCTGCAAGGAGGTAGCTCATGTTTCTACCTACTTGGAATATGCCCAACATTTACCATGAATGGCGTGCCAGGCTGCTAAAATTAAATGTCCAACAGAAAGACTAAGAGGGACTTAAACCCATGGACCTTTAAGATACCTTTTTCTTCAGAAAACAGCCTGCTTCCTGGAGCTCTGGTTAAGACTGGCAATACAGCCCTCCCTTTCCAGCACAGTCCTTCCTGAGGACTCCCTAAACATGGCACAGTGTCTGCAGCCAGGCTGTGCTCCCGCAGTGCCCACACATCTCTCACAGCTTTGCAGCGACGCCGCACGGGGCGGCACTGGTGAGGCTGCTGCCTGGCTGGGTGCACGTCACGCACAGCAAGGCAGGGCCAGACAGCCAGGAAGGCTGAACTAAAGGCACCTTCTTGGCTGTCAGGAAGGATAGGAAGCACAGCTGTCCTTGGGAAACTGCCTGCTCTTTGTCACATCCATCTCCATCTACAGCAGCCCTAGCTGGAAGCCCAGGAAGAAACTGCAGCGCTCAACAAGGGCTGGGATTATTTTAAGGCTCAGCAGTGGAACTCCTGGAACAACATCTGTTGGTCTGTTGGCTGGAAGAGCTTCTCAGGTCTTTATGTGGCCACAAACATCCGACACCAGAGGTTTGTGTTTCACTCATAAGGTGGCACCACTACAAAAAGTGCTTCTGCTGCCATCGTGGCTTACTGAATGAACGAGGACTCAGACAAAAACACTGTCTGAGTCACCCACAGAGTTTCCTGAAGACTTGTGGGTTTTCTCTGTAGGTCTCTTGTTTGGCTGCTGACACAGCCTTAAACTGTTTACTTTCTCAACCCAGGCAGGATACAGCTGAAAACCTTTGTGTGCTGCTCTGCCTGCACCTGCCCCTCTGGGCCACGCAAAGTGCTGCTGCCTACTTGTAGTCCAAAAAGGAGGGATTCCTCTCTGGTTTGCAGCAGCAGACAGCTGCAAAGGGGACTGCACACTAATCTCCCTCTAAAATACAGAATCCCTTCAAACAAATAATTAGGTGGCCAGTGTTATCTGACACTCCTCTGTGAGCATCTCCCACTACACCAACTCATCCTGTAATACTGCTCCTCAGGAGACCAGACTACCAAACCATGGATTTATTCCTGACTGCTTTTCTCCCCGTGCTCTCCTCTGTGCCTTAGACTTAAATTATGTTAATCCAAATCCCTAACAAAACTTCTAGGAAACTCGGCAGCAATGGAGCCAGCTCCCAGTCCTTATGCTCAGGCTTCTGATTTTGGCCCCTGAGGATCAGAAAGTGAGCACACAGTTCCTGACCAACAACACCAGCAGAAGCTGCTCAGCCTTTAGCACTAAGCCCAGCTACAACAGTTTTGATGATTTCCCTTTTTCTGGTGATGGATCTCTCCTCCCCATAATGACAGCAGCATCACTATAAATCTGGAGCAGAGCTTTCTTACAGACACTGATCCTTGACTTTGCCCTGTAAGATGAGCTGGGTAAGGGTCCAACCAAAGTCTGGTATAAATGATTCAGGTACAGCCTAGACAAGGATTTCCCCATCAAAACCAATGCTCAAATAGTTCTTACTTTGCATACAGAGGGATAGAAAGACATTTACAGATTTAGGTAAATCTAACTAAGAGTACATAGAATGAGGATGAGAAACTTACACACACTGTGAAACCCAGAAGGAAAGTTTGCCACTGGAGTTTCAGCAGAGCCCTGGGAGGGAGAGCTGTGGGGTCAGCACTGTGTGCTGGGCCTTCCAGTAAAACCCTGTGGATCTCCAAGCCTCTTCTTCTCCGTCATCCAGGGTCAGCCACACTAATCAGCACCACAGATGGGCACTGAAACACACCGAGATGCATTAAGCCTTGCAGATGACACGGAGCTTCACAAACAGAAGAAACCCAAGGAGGCCAGAGACTCATTTATCATTTCTAAACTACTGAGAGCGTCTTTGGTTAGAGCTGGATTTCTTTGTGGACATATTTTAGCATCTTGAATAAGAACTTTTTGAACATGGAGTGAACTCACGCTAGCCTGCAATCTCCAGGGCAGCACCAAACTCGTATTTTTCAGGGGAAGGCAGAAAGCAATGTGAACAGGGAACACCTGGTCACCTCTTAAGTGTTGTTTTTCCTGGTCTGGAAAAAATCCAAATGTATTTTGTGGCCAGCATTGGGTCTTTTCCTCTTGAGACTTATTTTCACATTCCTACATCAAAAATACAAAACCCAGAAGATCTACAATCTATAAATAATGTCCCAATAGTGCCAAGGTCACCAAGCTGTTCCCTTTGGCACCAGGCCAGAAGCCAAACATAAACAATCTCAACATCTTTCTGGTTCACGTGTGCTTTTATCCTGTGCCAAGGGAAAGCTTGTAGCCAAAAATGTAGCACTAAGAAGACAGACACCCCCACCTCATGCACAGCTCCACCCAGGTCAACGTGCAGCCTCCTGGGCAGCCTGGTGGGAAGGCAGCCAGCCGTGCCTGCGTCAGATGGAGATACTCTTTGTGTTCTAACGGCATTTAGCAGTTTTCATTAGAAATTTGGGGGCTTACTGGGTGAGGACCAAACATACACATCACACAGAACATTTCACGATCCAAACAGCGCAAAGCGATGTTTGTAACCAGCATGTGGTACCATCCCTCCCAGCCCTTACTATTCAACATGTTGACCTTCAGAGAGCTGCAGGACAAGGGAACACCAGCTGCAGATGTACTCCTGGCATTTTGCACGCTTCAGCACTCGATGCTCAATGAGAACAATAGGAAAACATTTCCCTTTGGATCACGCCCCAGCCTCCAAGCAGCTCCAAACGGATTGAAAACCTCAGGGGAGGGCATGCTTTATTCTCCAAGAGATCAATGGCCACCCCAAGCCTGGCCTTGATGTGCATCTCTGGAGATGCTCTTGTGTTCAGATCTCTACAATAAAATCTCACTACAGGCCCACAAGCTGAAAGGACCAACTTCTCTTGAGGCTGTAGAGCTGACCTCTCCTTCTCAGCCTCCTGGCTGGGACAACCACCTTCCCAGGGAGGAGCTCCCTTCACCTTGCTCCACACTGCAGTCAAAGAAGAAGAACACGCACATACTGAAGCAACCAAGCCCCCCTTTTTCCCAGCTGCCATCAGCACCCAGCCCCTCACTGCTGAGGGCACCAGGACACCACAGGTTCAGGGTGTCCCTCGTGTTCTGCTGTGCACGCATCAGGTGTGTATTTATGCAACTTACCTGAGACAGGGCTAGGGCAGTTGAGGTGCCTTCATGCTGAGTCTTAAGACCTTGTTTATTTTGGGGTTTTGCCAAAACCTTTCTAAGAAAGCTTCCTCCCTGGGTGGAATGCCCTGCTTGAATTGTAACTACTATTTATTTGTTTAAAAATCACTTTCCTCATGCACAGGCCCTGAATGCCATTATTCAGCAGACTGCCCTACTGCAGACAGAGTTACTGAACAAGTTATTTATGCCAAGTCCAGAATAGCTAGTGCTCTTGCACAGTCTGTAGTTTCTCATGGCTCAGCTGTGCTAGTGGTACCCTAATGTCAACAAGGCTTTGGTTGCTGCTGGCATTTGTAACTCCCAGCCTTTGCAGACAGGAGATTAAATGGTACCCATTTAACCACTTGCAGCCCTGATTCTCAGGCAGCTACCAGAGGGCCGGGTTCCTCGCTCAGGTAAGAAAAAGTTGCTGAACTCTAACTCCAAGCAGCACTGAGGGAGGGCAAAGAGCAAGTACTGAATAAGGTGCTGCTTCTTGCTCAGCCTGGTTTGCTCAGTCGGAGCTGTATTGAACAGGGAAGCCTAATAGCTGCTACTGCTCTAGCCAGAGCCGTGCACCTGCTCAGATGGGACAGCCAGACCGGGCGAGAGGCACAGCAGACCTCTCAACACGCAGGCATGCGCAAGCTCTGGCAGGGATGCAGAGCCCGCTGAGCGCTGGCTTTCCTCACCTGCCCCTCTGTGATGGCAGGGGGTCTGTCCCGGCTCTTTCCCGCATCGTGGCTCCCTCCCCCTGCCCCTCTTCCTCCATCCCCAGCCCAAGCACCTCCCTGTCCACCATGGCCAAGCCCTCCTTGCGGCCAGGGCTCCCCGGCGCACCTACGGGAGTGCATCGCACGGGGAGCACAGCTGTGCTGGCTTCTCTCATCCTAACCCAGCGCAGCGATCAACCACTGAGGCTGACCTCCTAGCCTGTGCTCTGGTCAGGACTCAGCCTCCCCTTTCAGGCACCTGAAGTACTCATTTGGGGACCGTGGTCCTCCTGTGACGCTTCCCGAGCACGCGGAAAAAGACGGAGCACTTCCAGGAAAGAAGTGACATCGGACCCCTGCCTCTTAGTCGAGAAACAGCCAGGAGAAAGCCCTCGCCACAAAGCCAAGGGACCGCCTGCGCATCACCTCGCGAGGCGGCACGGCTGCTGTCCCTCCAACGCTCGGAGTAACCTGCCACCCTCCCACCAGGATACAGCGCTTCACCACCTCCTCCTCCACCCATCCCACCCGGACCAGGCACGGCCAGGACGGAGACGGTCCCATCGCAGCCATGCGCAGCCAGCACAAGGGCTGAGCCCTCTCCTTAAGCCCCTGTCCGTCCGTCCGTCGGTCCATCCATCCCTCCCCCGTCCGCGCTGACTGCGAGGGCACGCCCGGGAGCGGGCCCGCAGCGGGTTCCGCGGGGCGCACGGCCGCGGTAGGGTCCGCGCCCCCGATCCCCGGGACCCCGAGGGGCGGCGGGGAAAGTCCGCGGCGCGGGGGGACGCGCACAGCACTCACCGCCCTAGCGCAGGTCCCGGCGGCGGGGGACAGTCCCGAGGGCTCGGCTCGGCTGCCCCATGTGCAGAGCGGTCCG
>VZRX01023601.1:102231-247124 GCA_013398075.1 Notiomystis cincta | reverse complement strand
GGGGGGAGCTGCGCAGGGTGGGTGCCTCGGGGCGCTGATGTGTCCGGCTCCCTTTGCAGGCTGCTCGGGTACTTCAGAGCGAGCGGGAGGCTGAGCCGGCAGCATCCCGGGCATTTCCAGCAAGCGCCCGCCAGCAGCCCGACACCGACTGAAATTTAGACGTCTTCAGAGAGGGGAGGAAGATCCTCATCTTCCGTAGCCTCCTCAATGAGTGCCAAGCTCTCCAAAGAGTTGAGGCTGTCCCTGCCGCCTTGTCTTCTGAACAGGACATCTGCCACCTTAAATACCAGCAGCACCTGCATCACGCAAGTGGGTCAGCTCTTTCAGTCCTTCTCATCCACCCTGGTTTTAATTGTCCTGGTCATCCTCATCTTCTGCCTGATCCTCCTCTCCCTCACCACCTTCCACATCCACAAGAGGAAGATGAAGAAGCGGAAAATGCAAAAGGCTCAGGAGGAGTACGAACGGGACCACTGTGCCCGCAGCAGCAGTAGCAGCAGCCAGCACCCTGGGACAGTGGTGCAGGGAGAGGCACCCCAAGGAAGAGACAGCCGACTGGGAAGAGCCCCCCAGGACTCGGAGATCCAGCGCTCCTCTCCCTCGGCAGCCCCCAGCTCTCAGCAAGCACAGGCTTGTTTGGACACAGCTGGCGCGGGGCTCCTGCAGACGGTGATTTTGTCATGATGGTTTGGGGGAGACCTCGCGAAGGCACTGATTGATGTTTGTAAATATCTGAGTGATTATTCTAGTCCCTGAAGAAGAAGAAAACATTGCTAATTCAAATGAACGAACAAGCCCATGATCCAAGCGCATGACAGATCACATTGCGTTTCTCATTGACTGTCTGAGGAAAGGATACACCTTTTTACTGGAGAAGGAGCTGCACACAGCTACTAAATATCAAGTCATCCACCTGCAGGAGAGGGTCAGGGGTAGGGGGTCCCTTTTCTCTGGACGTTATTACCCCAAGTACAGGGATAATTGGGTTTCCCACTGCTTTTGGGATTCCCACTGCACCCTGTGTCTTTGTTACATGGTATGGGTTGGGGTGGGGGGGGGAGAGGCAGGTCTGGTGGGTGCCTTGGGACCCTTCTGTCATCTTGGAGCAGACTGGCGGTACACTGTGGTCTCTCCTTTTGTGCTGGGATCTATGGCCCTGTCCCACCCCTCTCACTCCTTTCCAGAACTGGATATTGCTTGGTGTAGAAACGGCCATCCCTAGTTGGGCTTAACTGCAAGCACCCTCTGACCCCACAGCCTTGTGCCCCCAGCTGCAGCACTGAGTGACCCACTGTCTGGGAGATAGTCAGCTGTCTGCATAGAGTGGTGCCCGAGCTTTCCTCCCCCATCAGCTCCCTTCATCTTGGNATAATTGGGTTTCCCACTGCTTTTGGGATTCCCACTGCACCCTGTGTCTTTGTTACATGGTATGGGTTGGGGTGGGGGGGGGAGAGGCAGGTCTGGTGGGTGCCTTGGGACCCTTCTGTCATCTTGGAGCAGACTGGCGGTACACTGTGGTCTCTCCTTTTGTGCTGGGATCTATGGCCCTGTCCCACCCCTCTCACTCCTTTCCAGAACTGGATATTGCTTGGTGTAGAAACGGCCATCCCTAGTTGGGCTCAACTGCAAGCACCCTCTGACCCCACAGCCTTGTGCCCCCAGCTGCAGCACTGAGTGACCCACTGTCTGGGAGATAGAGTCAGCTGTCTGCATAGAGTGGTGCCCGAGCTTTCCTCCCCCATCAGCTCCCTTCATCTTGGAAAGGCCCCCTTGCCCATGCCATGAACCGTGAAATCCAGCCCCAGTGCCGTTCTGTGTGGAAGGGAGAGGTAGTGTGCAGTAACTCGCCTGTCCTGTCCCAGGGGAGATTGTCTTTGTACATCCTGTTGGTCCTGAAACAATCCAGTTCTGCACCAGGCACCCTGCACTGAATGCCTGAGTTTACAGCATTGTCTCCCAGCAAGGAATCCTGCAGCAGTACAGATCTTACTTCTACTTTTTTAGGCTGATAATGTATTTTCAACCCTCCTAATCTTGTCGACAGTTAGGGACAGACAACACTTAATTTTCTCCTGTTTCCTCTCTTGGGAAACAAACAATGCAGTTGTGCAAAACGTCCACTCCTGAACCCTGTCAGATACTTATTTTAGAAGTGGCTGCTTAGAAGTGGTGTAGTTTATCCCTCGGCAGCACGGAGAGTTTTGCTGCCTCTGGATGCTGGGTGTGAGTGGCTGCTGGTGCTGTGTGTGTTGGAGGACGCAGTGTCGTTTGCAGAAAATGTGTCTTTGCTTAGTGATTAAATCGATGACCATTACTTGAAGGTGCCTTAACAGCGTGCCGTATCCAAACTTTGAAACGTCTAGTGTGGTATCAGGGCAGAGGCAGCCCTCTACTGTGCATACCAACATCTAAAAATTACAGCAAAGCAAAAGCGATCCTGAGGGATTTATTCTTTGGGGCTTTTTCCTTCTGTTCCATCATTTAAAGTGATTTGAAGATATAGTAATAGCCCACAGTTTTTAATATTCTGTATCCTTTGTATTTCTTCTCTGTCTGACATGCTCTGTCTCCCAGGGTGGCTGACTAGGAAAACCCCAGACACATAGACCAGGAGGTCTGGGGCCGTAATCTGTGAGTGAATGTCATTAACCAATTTAAAACTGGGAAGGAGAGTGGCAGAAGTCCCCCGCACTCCTATAATACCCCCGAAATGCAGAGATTTCTGTTACCTAGTTTTATCGCTTCCTGATTTTTCCAGTGTGGTGTGATGGGGAATTGCTGTTAAGTTTGGATCCGTGCCTCCATGGTTTTAGGGAAGAGCTGTACCTGGGAGCCCAAGGAGCCGCTCCAGCCGCTGAGGTTGGTGTGGCGAGCTACAGTGGGAGCGACTGAGCGAGGGCTGTTTGCACATCGCCCTTCGACCGAAGGAGCCACGGCTGGCTCTTGCCGGTGATCTGATGATAATGGGTACTTCGTTGTTGCTGGGCAAGGAAATCGGCTTCGTTTTGTTTCCCCTAATAAAGGATGCATGAACTTTTGTGTTTAACCTCCTTATGCAACTGCGGCACAGTATTGCACCACAGGGAATAGATTTAGGACAATGAGGAGTGTTCAGTGAGCAGTAATTGAGCTTCCTGACCATTGATCTCCACTAAATAGAGAGGTATTACNGAGTTTTATAAAAGCAATAAGATGTTCCAAATCACTCCAGTGCATTTCTGGTTGATGATTCCACTTCTTTAGTGTCTGAAGTCAGATACTCTTCCTTCTGCCTTATGCACTCAAGGCATGCAATAATTCCCCAGAAGTGTACTGCTTGTCACATCTCATTGCAGTTATAAAATTGCCCTATTTTTGAAGAAAAAAAGAAGGATGGAGAGATAGATATATATATCTTTATATATATATTATGGATATACAGGTATATGTATTATTTATATAATCTCATGCCACTGAAAGTAGTTGCGAAAGTGTGACTAGAGTTAAAGTATTATCATGTAAAACTCTATCCTTTGTTAATTAGCTTTGATTTAATATTTTAATATCTCTGTATTTATGTAAATTTGTGTAAATTATATGGTCTATTAGTAAAATTTCATACTGACTTTAATTTTTGCAGAACTGTGAGCTTCTTGTGGTGTCATTTAAGGTTTTTTATTTCTAAAGTTAAATTAGACAAGATATGAGAAGTTGTAAATTCCTATTATCACACAGAATAACTGCAATAAGGTTCATGCATATTCCCAGTACACAGCCCTATCTTGAGGTATTGCAAGCTTACGAGGTTTAACTGAATGGTCTCAGGAGATCTAGCTGATACAAGCAGGACACGTAGGTTTTCATTTTCATGAAACAATAAGCAATCTAGGGAATAGATGTGGATTTTTAAAGCAGAGTTTATGCTTGGAGGTTCTGTCAAATCAATTGCTTCAAAACCCTACAGCTACAGCTAAACTTCTGCACTTAGCATTCAGTATTAATAAGGCTGATGCTTCTTTCCCCTCCCCCTCCTACTTAAACTAGAAAAGAGTAGAAAATTGTTCATATTTCTAAAGCATACATTTTCAGCTAAATGTGAAACTGCCCAAAGGGTTTTGAATATACATATTTTATGCAAGTGTAATATCTGTGTATCTGTATCCATATATTTAAATATTTTTGTGTAACCTTTTCTACGATATTTGATAGAGATGCTGGGTAAATGCTTGTACCTTTCTTGACCACGAGGAAGGATTTTTACCCTCTCGATGCGGACATTCTTTTTCCTGTGAATTTGCACTGGTTTCGACAAGTGACAGTGACGACTGGGCAGCTGAGTGCTGACTGATGGAAGCACAGACTGTCTTTGCTCTCTTAGGGGGCACATCCTCTGGCTGGATTTTCCTGGTTCTGAATTGGAGCTGGCTGGCCACTGGCATCCTGCATGTGTAAGAATAAGAAGTGCTGTGGTGCTCCATAATTCATGCCTGGTCCAGCCGTTGTTCTGTGGAAGAAGCACGGCAGCAGTGACTCCTTTCGTAGAGCCTGGTGAGAACAGAGCTAATGGGCAATGTGATGGCCACACTGGGACTGCAATGGAGCATCAGTGGTGCCTCGTCCTGCACTCCTGTCCTCAGCCTGCTGCTGCCCTGGGGATTCATCCAGCTCCCGCTGGCATCGACAGGAGTGGCTTGCACTGACTGCCAAGGGACTGGGATCCCGTCTGTAGTGCACACAGAGGGTGACAGCTCTCCACATCAGCACCCCTGCCCCTGCTCTGCACCTGTCCTAGCAGCCTCCACGGGGATGGAAAGCACTGCCTCCCTCGAGGGCTTGGGTGCTTCAGCCTGGTGGCACTGGGGAACCTGCACTGCTGTCATTGGCTCTGCTTCTGTGGACTGAGGCACTTAGGTGTCTACGTGGATCATGGACAGGGAATGTCATTTCATTCAAATGCATCATTCCAGCATTTTTTTCTGTGGGGGTTTGTCTACTGCAAGTGTAGTTTCAGATAAAATTTGCTGGGCTCTCCATCCAGACATGTTTTAACTTTTGATACATCTCTCTCAGATGTATATCTGTAAATTTATAGATATATATCTCAAAAGAAATGCTGGAGAAAAAGCAAAGAACAGAGACTTCACATTAGTGACAAAACTGTCCTATGACAAGAGGAAAAGCTTTTTTTTTAATTTAAAATTAATTTCAGAGGCTGCAACTTTAATGTAAATAGCAAGTTACTCTGTGATTAATGTTTTCCATAGCATTTCTGATTAATTGCTATCTTGTTTCTGGAAAGCCGTGTCCAGTGTTATGAACTGTGCTTTTTTTTCTTCTGTTGTTATGAATATGAGTGCAACTTTTATGTAGGGAGGAAAAAAGAACAGGATTTGACTCTTTAGATAGGACTGAATTATTTTAAATCCAGTTATAGGACTTGGTTGCTTTTTTTCCTTTCTTGTGGTTATTCTCTCTGCACGTTCATATTTTTTCTATGGGTACTTGAAACCCTACATTTTAATAAGTATACAAGATATGAAGGGAAACATGACAAATGATGTAGGAAATATTCTTTTTCCTCTTTTGTGTAAATAGCAAAATTTACAATGACTTAGATACCATTTCATTACATTTCTCATCTCTATAGAATTTGGCATGACACATATACAAACCTTTAATAGCACTTTCATTTATGTTAAAAGTTAGAACTACTTTTATCCAGGACTGACTTTCTCGTCTCTTTCAGGTGTCCAACATTTTTTCCCCCAAGCCAAGTTTTCCATCTGATTGCTAAATAAATTTCTAGTAGAACAGAGCCTCCTTCTGTTTTTAGCCTTTTACATGTAGGTCTCTGGTCTGAATCCAGCCAAACTCATTAGTGTAGAAAGTGTGTTACGAACTTGCAAGAACTGGATGGTGTGTGAGCCTTGAGGAGAGGTGACTGGCAAGCAGACAGGTGAAATGCCTGGCAGTGGAAATAGTTGGCTTTCTTGTGTGGAGCTGTGGAAGGGAAGCCTCCCCTTCCACTGGATGGACCTGGGTGAAGGGCGACCCATTCCAGCCACAGCAGAGACAAGTATCAATGTCCTTGCTGATACTGTTGCTCTAAAATGTCATTTTCTATATGACACTAGATCTTATTTCTGTAAATTATATGTAATGTATTTCTTATTCAAGTCAAAGAGGTTTTCATTGCTTCATCAGTACTATATGTTCTCTGTGGATAATTAGAAGAATTAATTTTCCAACCCTTTTAACCCAATACCTCTACGAGCATCAATTTTGTATGAGTTAGGAAATAAATAAATATTTGGATCAGAACCTTGTCAGTAAAAATTGCCTTTATTTATATAATCCAGTGTTCCAGTTGGCTTTCCTTTGTTGTTTCCTTCCTTGAAATGGAGCAATATAATCTGTTCATTATTTTACTTTTGTAAGAGGACAAAAACTTTAAAGCAAATACTGCAAAATACAGATACACAAACAGGGAAGGTTTTCATGTTATTCAGCAGAATTGAATCATGTAGGTGCTTTTTTTTTTGTTTCACAGTCATTCTTCAACCTCTGTTTTTCATACCACCTCCAATCAAGCAAAATTTTAACCTAAAATCTTTTGAAAGAACTTACATGAAACACATTGCTTTGCTTTTATGGTTTCACCTTTCCTTACTGCACAGTCAGTGACTTTTCAAATGGTATCCTAGGGGATTGTGAGTGCTGTAAACAAGGGGCAAGTACAGTAGGTTATAAGGTGAAAATATTAGCTCAATAATACAGTGAAAGCAGGAAGGGCTGTGGGGTGAATTTAGGGTTCTAAAGGAATGCCTTTATTTTGTTCCTGGCTCTGTCACTCACACATTGCAAGGCTCTCAGCTTCCAAGCTATTTATATAATAATGTAACTTATCTAATAAACAGCCTCGGAGCCTGCAAATATACAGCTCTGAAATGAATAAATTAAGCATCATCTACATAAAAGTACTGATAGCATAATACAAATTAAAAGAGCCTTTATGCTGTAATCACCTGGCTTGGATTGTTCAAGTGCTTACACTTGGCAGCCAGATCCAAGTGGCACACTGCACAGCTGGGAGATGGATGGCTGGGCAGGATGCTTGAACAGTCACACCGAGAGGCTCAATTTAATTTTTAATTTGAAGTGGAATACGTATTATGGAGGAGAGCCAAGAAAACTAATGTTTATTTTACCATTTCATCACACATAGCACTTCTTTCCTGAGCTCAGAAATCAGCCTTGTATGGTTTTAAGCAGGGTGCTGACTAAGGTGATAAGAATATAGGAAAAAACAATACTTGGGAGTAAACCCATCACTAATGAAATTCATGGCATAACCTCCCTGAATACAGTGGGGCCTCAACTGTGCCCAAGAGAATACCAGATCTTGCTCTCTGCTGGTGGTCTGTCCCTTGCCAGTGTCATCAGACTCTTGATTTCTGCAATCAATATTTCTAGGTCACATGGATCTCTCCTGTCTTTTCACTCACCATCCATATGGTGAAGGATGGCATGGGATTACCTACATGTGACACGCTTTTGCTCACTTTTCTTTAGCTTTTGTTGTGTCCTGCCATCTGAATTTCCACTGGAGAGCCTGGCTGTCTGCTCTTTCCACTAGGGATAGGCTATGTTGGCCAGGCTTGTCTCTTCCTCTTAATGGGCAAATCTCAGCCTCTCTCTGACATCAAGAAATTCCTCACTGTGAGTGATCAGTTGGTTTGATTTTTGCAATGATTCTGTAGGACTTTTGCTGTCATCTTGGTCCAGCCTGTCACACATTTACCCACAGCCCAACCACTCTGCAGCAAGACAGAAGTTTTTGAGAAAGTGCTGGACATCAAAATAGCCAGAGAAATACCAGCAAGATTCCCAGCATAGTCTACTGGCATTGGAACAGCATCACATTTCCTAATTAAGCTGCCAACCTAAGACCACAGGCTGGAACTGCTGAGAAATCATCAGTCTTTCATATCAGGAAAGATAATGTACTTCAGTACATTTTCTTACTACTGTAAGGAAAAGCATCAGTACTATAGAAAGGAGACAAAATAGGGGAGAGGTTGTTATTATAATGAGAGTATTAATATACAAATATATGTAAAACCTGTGAGACAGACAAGATCAACAGAATGTCTAGTAATGGCTAGCCACTCAGTCCACATCTTCTTTTAAATCAGATTATCACAATCCATCGTATTGCTTGTGGTCTTGAATGCTTTTAGACACATCCTTTTACTTTGCTGCTCAGTCAGGGAGCCTGTACTTGTTTATGAACTCCAGTTAAACTGTTTGAAGTCTGTTTGTTTTATTATGGAAATAGACTTTCTATTAAATCATCCTTTTAACAGGCCTCAGCAATAGCATAGGGAAGCCTTCACTTCCAGAGCACCTTTTAGAGCTTGTTCAATCTGGTAAACACGGTGTGTAAAGGAGAACAACAGTCCAGATGATCATATGGGGTCACTGCAAAAATCTGTAAACCGTGATTGCATTTAAACAGAAAGCAAGAAACCTATTAAATCCTGAGATGGCCATGACTTTTTACCTGTTACAATGAAGCAAGCTCAAAACATCTCTGCTCACTGCTTGAGTTATTTTGGATTTATGTACTGCTGGAACTGAGCTGACTATGAGCCATTACCTATCTGACAGAGCTTCTCTGAAATCAGTTCATCCTGACATAAAGGTGTAGGAGTGGAAAAGGTGGGTGACAGATGGACAGTAGGACTGTTTGTAAGGCACTGTAGCTATACTGCAGGAGTAAGGGCAGATTCCTTAGCCCCATATACTTGCAACTGAGAAAACATAACAGCACTACACAACTTGTGGTATCACATCTGTATGTAATGCCTTTTGTAAGTGAAATTTTTTTACAGCTTCCAGAGAAGCTCTTGAGATTGCTATGCTCCAATTAGACCTCTTTTGCTTCTTTTCAAAAAAATTCTTCTAATGCTCTGGAAAACAGAAACTCAAAATATGTCAAAATAAAGTAAGCAACAGAATGCTGTAATCTGTGTGAGAAAGGTGTGTGTCTGAAAGAGACCAGGCTGACAAATCTTTATGTGTTCATAGCCTGGGGACTCCACCACTAGAGAACTGTGTTTCTTCTCTGCTGGTGTGGTCCTATTGTTGCAGTGGCAGGCCAGGAGGAGGAATTCAGATTTCCACAGGCCGATGTTGTTGCTGAGCTTGCAATGGCATGGGCAGTCCACAGGAAAATGAAGAAAAAACACTCACCTCCCATCATGGAAGGCATGGGGAAAAAAAGTTTCAGAAACAAAGATTTTGCTGGCTTAGAACTGGTGATTTGTTAAGGAATATCTCCAGGATTTACTTCACAATACCTTAGCTCAAGTAACATCTCAGCACAAGGAGGTTTCCATTTGCATCCCTGTCTCCTGCCCTCTTCTATCACTCTTCCAGACCCCTTTACCTTCACTAACTTATTTTACTCTGAAGCAAGTTTTGGTACACCTGCATGAATGTGTGGCAAATGAGCTGGTGAATCACAAGGGAGCAACAACCCCTGGGTGTGCTGTGGAGGAGGCATCCAACAGCATGGGAAGGGCTGCAGGAGCCCTAAACCCTTCAGAACAGTTGTGTGAGGAAGGGCTTATGAGACCATGTGCTTGATCTCTGTTCTGGACATCTGGGATGAAAACACTGCTAGCCTTCTGTGGCTGTGGAGCTCCAGCTGGCTCCTGGGCTCTGGCACACCCCACTGTCACAATGCCCACAACCTACTTCATACCCTGGGGTATAAAGCTGCATTAGCTCCCATCCTTCCTCTGCCTTTTGAATGAGATCCTTCATGTTTTCCCAAAGGCCCCCTTGCTCATCTGTATGACCAGCTCCATATGAGGTCTACTTCTCACACCCTGACCTGCCTGGCTTGCACGTGGGCTGTAGGGAGCTGGGTAGGTGAGGGTGATTTGACCAGTGCAAACAAAGCCCCAGTTGTCCCTGCCTTCCTCTCCTTGATCCCCAGCCCAGCCACCCATCACTTTTCTAAGGAGCCAACAACGTTCAGCTCTCTGCTCTTCCCTCAAACATAGTTGAAATTAGCCAATGGATCCAAAAACTGCTGGGGGAGGACAACTGACAGGAGGCTGGGCAGGGAATATGCCTGCACTATAATGCAGAAATTATTTTTCACATTTCATGAATTGTAAGTAAACTGCAAGACTTTTTTGGTGCCTGACTCAGAATTGTGAAATGTTTGGATTTGGCAATGCTGCTCAACAATATCTTTGAAGCCCATCTGTGCTGTTTACATGGTCTTTCTTCGATCCCCTAGGCATTGTCTGTTTCCTTTGGTTTTCCAGACTGTAATCTTTCGAAGCAATAAATTAAGGGTTTGTTTGATAATTGTGATGTTTGTGTGAAAGTTGTTCGGAAGGTGAATCATAGATTTCTAAGACTAAAATGGGATCTGGAGGCATATAGCTGCAAAATTATCTACAGTCTGTCACAAACAGGATTTTAATCCAGTAATTCATGTCTCCTGCCTGGCAGGTCCAGTGGCCCAGAAGCATTCATTTTTTAGGAGTCATAGCTGATTTCCAGCTTGCAAGTGCTGGTGAATCCAATTCATGCTTTCCTAAGTTTTTCAGTAATTATAAAAGTAGCTGAAAAATACAAGATTTGTCCCTTAAAGGCAATATTTTTATAATATACAGAATGAAGTTAGCATATGCAGTAGTTATTAGGACACTGTGAAAAACAGACATCTGGCAAGGAAGGTAAGCCATCTGTGAAAATACAGTTCCTGTGACATACAATAACCCAAATGATGGCTCAGTTATAAATTCACAGCACTGGGAGTGCAAACAAAACTGTGTCCTGGGGGAAAACGATGAGGAAGTGTTACATATGCAACCATGTACCTACTCAGAAGGTGTCAGCTGAAATAAATGAGATGTTTGTAGTCACTGTGGAATTTTGCCTCACTAAAAGTCCCCCACCCTATTTTTATAGATTTACCCTTGCCTCCCTTCAGTGTTTCCCCCTTACTTCCAAATGTCTTTAACAACAACAACAACAAATCTTGTGCTGAGTCTCCAAATATTTCTCTGTTCAAATGTCTGCATCAGAGAGTTCCTTAGTGAGCTGCATACAAAGACAGAGGACAAATATGGTCCCCATTTTTTTGTGTTTATCTAAAGATATAGATAGAGATATATATGTATGCATGTTTATAATCCATATACAAATTCTGTCATGCAGATTTTGGTCTGATGACTCCTCTTGAAGCCCAGCATTTAACTTTCAAGTGATTAATAAGGTTTTCATAAAAGTTTGGTGTTATTTCTAACTGCTTCATTTGTGTTAGTAAAGAAAAAGAATCATCAGTTATTGAAATGTGGATATTTATGAGTATAAGCAAGTGGCACCAAATCAATTATCTTCCAGCCTTATCTCAGAAGAAATCTTCATTTTGATTTGCCCTAAGAGAAAGAGAATATCATTCATGCTTATCAATCAGTATTTCCTAGGGTATGGAGATAGTAACAATACAAAGTACTGAAGCAAGTTGTTTTTTTTTTTTTCAATTGATAAATAATTCACAAAACAGCCACAGGATAGTGCAGAGAATATGCCTTCTAATGAGAACCTAAAAACCTCAATCTGTTCTGCTTACCCAAGAAAAACCTGAAAGGTGATTTGTGCACAGTCCTACATGGGAAAGATGTTTTTCATGGGAACCAATTGGTCAGAATTGAGTAGAATATCCTGAGGTGACAGTGCAGAAGCTGATGCTGTATAATATGGATAGTAGAGATAATTGAGCTGTGGCAGATTCTTATCATTCAAAGTATTTAAATCCACATGTTATTCTGAAATGTCATTACTTTTAAAGAAGTTACAAGGTTGATGCAAAGATTTTTTGGTTAATGACGGTCCTCAGATGGATTTCTACAGGAGATTGGACAAGATGATTTTATCACTTTCCTTTAAGCTTCAATCTATTGATCTGCAAAATAAATTTTTCACCATAAAATTTATTTTTCTGTAAGGGACAATACTTATTTTGCAGAAAAATTGCGCAGAAACTGACAAGTGAAAGAAAACCATTTCCATACTTTTGTTACAAGGCTAGCATTTCCCAGAGGTGAGCATTTCTTTTTGCTTTCTCATAGCACACCTTCAGCACTGCATGACATATTTGAGTGATAGAGGACTTACAATACACTTGACAAGAGCTGTTAGCTGCATAATGGTACAGGCTGCCTCAAACAGTACTTCAGTCTCCTCACCTGCATTTCAAGAGATGCACTGAAAGGTTAAGAAGTGTGCAAAGAAGGCAATTCAGGTAAGAGAATATCAGTGAATCAACTCAGGGTTTTCAACTATAATTATGGTTGGTGATAAGCAAAAGATATTGTGGGATTCACAAATAACATTTATATAGATCAAAGACCAAACTTTACAAATTGCTGGGTAGGAACAGGATAGTAGTGTTCTAAAAAGTCCTCTAGTGACATTCTATGTGCTCTTGGAAATCTCCCAGAGCAGCAGGATGTATATGTGTACAGCCTGGAGTTTAGATGCAATTATCCCCACAATTGTCTGAGCCAGAGGAATCTGCATTCTTCATTTACATGTTTGTTCTACAGATAGAAGAAGACATATTACCCAACATCATATTGGAAGAGAATGGCCACCTGTTCTAGAAAAGTGACCTGTTAGTGAATATATAGATTCACGTGAATATATAGATTCATGGGAATGAAATTCAATAGTCTGAAGAAAGGCATTAAGTACTCTCATGATATTTGCTCCATCAGCTAATCCCATTTATGGATACAGAAACTGCTTCCTAACTCCTGAGTGGTGTGGGTCAGATTCAAACAGCTAAAGCACTTGCATATTGGAGGAAAGGAAGAAGTTACTGAAAGAGTCAAAGCCTTTGAGCAGTGAGGGTGTAGTGATAAGTAGAAAGGAAGCTGTGCAATAAAAAGTAATAAAGCAACAATGGTGGGGAAACTTCTTCCAGGCTTTGCTTTCTTGATGAACTCTCTGAGCCACTGATAGTGTCTCATGGCTGTGGGAAGAAAGAAGGAGTAGCAAACTGAGTACTTGGGAAACATAAGGCATCATCTTGATCCTTAAACTTGTCCAGGGTTAAGCAGCAACTAGGTGTGGGAATTTGGGTATGCCTTTGGGAGCATTGCCTGCTTTAGCCACATAAATCCTTTCTTGGATGAAGCCCAACTAATGCACTAGGAGGCAAGACTCAAAAATTGCAATGTCCAGATCTTTTACTGGACTAGCTTTATATATCTCCACAGCATTTGATCTAGTGAAATACCTCTCCAACCCCACCCCATTCTGTATTACAGTTGATACACTTATTAAAAGAGCAGTTATATCCTTGCATAACCTCATACCCTATCCCAGATTCCATTGCAAAACAGATGTATTTACTCCCCTTGGTTTTGTCTTGCTCTGCCTCCTTTTTAGATTCAAATCTATAACAAGTTTATGAAGATGTGGTCTGCTATCTGCACAATTTAAACTATCAGCTCCATGGGGTAGTGACTATGTTCATGTGTACCAGGCACAAAAATGGTGCTGTATAAACACAGAGGATATGTCTCTAATAAATAAAAGCTCTTTCCAATTCTAAGGGCGACTGAAATGAGGGAGAGGGTATTCTTAGAATTACTTGGTTTGGAAGGGATGTCTAACCTTAATTTAAAGACCTCTTTACCAAATTGGCAAGCCTATGACCAAAGATGCTCTTCCCCTTCTCCAACAGATGGACCCCACCAGCCCCCAGGACCAGGTTTCTCAAAATGAATCCCATGTCTAAGTAGCCAAGTCCCTGGCTGTTGTAATATTCACCATTTGCTCTGAGAGCTGTCTTTTATGTAATGCAAAGTGAGAAGATCATTCTAATGTATGAAATTGTTTGTGACATTAATTCAGTCCCAGATGTGTTGAATTGTTCTAATATGCTAGGCTGAGAAGGTGAAGCCACTGAAAATGAACATGGTGTGTTGTTAATGTGCTTGATTATAAGAGAATTAGAACACTTGTTGAAATAGTGTCAGCTGTGTTTAATTTCCAGTGGATTTATTGGGCATGGAAGCCATGTGTGATGAGGTATTGCTGTTAGCTTCATGGAAGAGGTTGCATTGTTTTGGATTTTGCTTTTCCAGCAGCACTGTATTTCCACTACAATATTACCCGTATATGTGATATTTTTTGCTCACCAGAAACAGCAAAACACTTGGAAATGTCATCATCCACGAGACAGTGATGTGCTCTTTTAAAGGTTCCTTTCTGTAATGAGAGCAACCTCAATTTTGTCAGTGCTCACAAACAACACCGATTACAAGCTGTAGGCCTGCTGCAGAGCTGCCAGCAGTGGCAGAATTATTCTGTACTTGGATGTAGAAACACACGGTGTGCTGTTCTCCAAGACACGGAGTAATGGTGGCATTGGCCTGTAAATCACTAAAAAATGTAAAAAACACTGCACATTTTAGAGAGAGATGAAGGTGGGTGATACATGCACAGCTCAGGAGACTGAAGTCCCTGGTCAGTTCAGTTGGCTGCTGCAGATTTCAGCTGAAAACCAGCTGCCAGCACATCTGGTACTGTTTCGAGAGACTCATTTGTGTGGGTGAAGAAGTACAGATATTCTGCTTAAGGCAGTTTTGGGCTTCCAGATTTTTTCATTTATCTCTGGGATTCATCTCCCAACAAATCCTCTGCACCCAAAGGTGCCTGAGACTCACAAGCATGGGCTTCCCCTCAGGTGTTGGAAGAGATTTATCGGCTTTGGACAGTGGAAAAAAATCCTCAGATGATGTTGAGTTTAAATTCTCCCTCAGTCTATTGTAATGTTAACCCTCCAGCCAGAAAAATAACTATCATGTCTAACACTGTGCTGGGATGAGTTTTTCAGCTTTTTTTTGAGTGATGGTTCCTTATCTTGCATAGATTAATTTAATATTTTCTGACCTGGAAGAGAAATTCAAGCAGAATATTTTATGGTTTGCAAGAATCCTGCTCTCCTTTCAGTGCAACTTCTTCTGAGAGATTATGGGTTATGTTAGATAGGTAGAATGTAGGGAGCTTTATTTACCTGTGCTGAAGTGAAGCATTGAGTGCCCCTTACAAAATGCCTGTTGGTAACCTTAGGAGAAGATATTAATTATTAGTGCAGCTCCCACAAGGCAGGTATGAAGTCAAAAATGAGGGACACTATCAGGTTTGTGAGACTTTGCTGGACATATTCCTCTGATCTAGTGGTTCTTGAGACATCTGAGGGGTCTGAAACTGGCCTGATGGGCTCTGTGTTTGTGATACATTACTGCTGTATCAATCCATGTTAGAACTTCTAACACTTACCTGCACTTTATAAGAGCCAGCAGGTTTCTCCTTTGATGAATATTTGGGCTTTCAAAAAATCTTTTTGTCTCTCTCTAATGCATTTGACATTGATCATAGCTATAAACAGGATTTATGTCCAAGGGGAACTGATCTCCTGTGGCATTCTTTAGGCATACCGTGTCCTGCACTTGTGAATAAAATGATTATGAGATTGGGGTCAGAGAGGAATTTTTTTCTAGGTGAAACCATCACATTGTCAGAGTTCCTTGTCCTTGTGCTATTCAGCACAGTTGTTAAAAGCCTGACTAGTTTTGCTTAGCCGCCAGCAAGTCTTTCCCCCCACCCCATTACTCTGTGTCTCTGGTGACACACTCGCTCTTCTGTGTAACTGCAGCTGAAGGCTGACAGTGTGAGAGAGAGTACTCTGGGGTCTGTGCCGTGGAGAGGAGTTTGGTGCATGCTTTTGACCTGGTTAATTACTATGAGGCTGTATGGGGTTGAAGAGATGGGGCCCAGTGTGTCAAGGCCATATATTTTTTTACCCAGATCCTATTTCCTTTGTTCCTTGCTACTTCATTTGGTCATCCAGAGCTATTAGTGATTGAAGCAATAATAAGAAAAATTATGTAATTACAGTTTCAGAGAATACCTTGCTCTTTTCATAGGTGAAACTTCAATTTCACTCCTTGACTTGCATATGCATTGCATGCTGGAGTGCTTGGGCAAGCTTTAGCCATGTGGCATCAATGCCATGATGAAATCATGTCCCTGAAGGAAGAGGGAGAGAGGTGAAATTAGTCACAGCAGAGACAGGGATGGGAAGAAATGGAGGTAGGATGAGAAAATGGCCAACAAGCTTGTTCTAGAAAAGACATTGTAATTAAAACCAGAAGCTGATGCAATAATAATGGTTTCTTATGTAATGCTAAATACTACTATTTTACTCTAATTTTGATGACAATTTTTCTGTTTCACTAAGCACTGTGCAGAAATCTTCTTACAAACAAGCTTTTAAGTGCATAATGTAAAATTCGAGCATGTCAGAACAATCTGCTCATTTGAAAGGATCCAGTGTACTGAGGCTTCTTCTTCCTAACTGCCCATGCAGTGCTTTGGATTGCTTATTAGAGAAGGTAGGCATATAGAATATTAATAGGAAATAGCAGCTTTTCTATTCAATTAACTGGACAGTTTAAAATTTAAATACTTTGTATTGTCTTTTTTGAATTGTGGGCTGTTAATGGAGGAAACACATTCAAGGAGATTTTAGATCATTTTTACAGGAAAACTAATCTAAAAGACAAGAACTTGAATTGCTGCATTTCAGTACAATCTTAATGCAGCTACTGTTCTGGATGATCATAAAATGAACTTATTCATGTAGACAAGCTGTAAAATTACGAAGCTAACTGCCAAATTTAAAATCTGAGTGATAAACAAATTCACTTGTTTCAGGCACCTAAAAAAAATGTTTTAAAAGGACAACTGTAATGAGGGTGAGTGCTCACAGAATTTTTCTGTATGTATGAGTTTTCCATATATGATAGAGTATTATAACCATGCAATGACAGAAAACAGATCTGGAAGAAGTGTCATGAACTCATCAAGCTTGTGTCCCTGACTTCTACTGTAGCAGAATGAAGAACCTGTCTTTCATTGAAGAGCAGTTCATTAATCACTGATCACATATCATCACACTTGGCCATTCTTATATCATGGATAAATTATTAAAATATTAATGTGAGTGAACTTCAAAAGCTTCATAAAAGTTTGAGGTGTATTTTCATGTGCCTTTTTCAAGGACAATGCAACAGTCCCTGTTTGCAAATGGCACTCAGCTTTAACAGAATTGTCCCTGGGGAACTGAAACCAATTTGAGGGTAAAGTGTTACAGGCTCTTGTCAGAGTTAGTCAACACAACTCTAAGACTTTCCTGTTGTAGTCTGGGATCAGTGCAGCTTCTGATAGCCTGGAAGGGTTTAAAAATTATTTCTTGTTTCAGTTCCTGAATATCCTGAAGTCTGGAGCACATGAAAAGTGATAGATTTTGCATAGCTTTGGAGGGGAAGGGGAAGGAAAACTGGTGGCATCATTTCACTCTTGTAGATTATAAAGGGTGATGACTGACACTTAGGAATAAGACCTGAGGTCTCCAAAACCATTCACACTAAGATATTCAGATTTCAAGGGACTGAAAATTAGATTTATGTTGCTTTAATGGGCAATGCTAGAGGTGTAAAGCCTCTTAATGTAAATGGAATTTCTCTGATCAGGTGTGCTGCCTCAGTCTGTACGTGACACACACAGAGTTCACGTGTGTTTTCTTAACATGACTCAGCATTAACTGAGTCTGAAGACTTAGTACAGCCACTCTTCACAAGTCATCATTGCTTGACTTTCTCTCTGCAAATCAGTGGGTGTTCATCACTTCCCAGTCCTGTAGCATAGGTTCCATCGGGAGTATATGAGATGTTGTGCAATACAATCCTCTACCTTTACCTGAAGCTTGCCTTCCCACCAAGTCACCATCGAGCCACAGGGGGCTTTCAGTCTTGAATTCCTTCTGACTCTTGTTCTGTCACTGCTGAGAACATTCCCAACCAACCCTCTCTCTGTCTCCATCCTCTAGGGGAAGAGCCCTGCTAAAGGGCAATTCTTCTGAGGAACCCTGGTTCTCATGACATGGATTTCTCTTGTCACATTTTATTATCGTGTAACACCGCAGTCTTTGTAGCAGAAAGTTCATAATCTAAACAGACAGAAGAGTTAAAAGGTGGACGGGGCACAGGACATGGAAGCCATCTGTCCAAGGTCACACAAATGATCAGTGCTACAACTGGGAATAAAAGAATAAGATCCTGTCCCAGTGTGTTGGTGATGCTGAACGCCTGCCAAGGCTTTTGCGGATGAATAAACATCGAGTACATTTTTAAATGGATTTTTCTGCTGGAATATAATTTCCCAGACTCCTTAGGTTCTTATACTTTCCCCAATTAAGACTTTCCCTTTTTATCATCAAATTGCAAGATCTAGTCTAGCCAACACAAGCCCACAGAAACAAGAGCACAACACCTGAAGAGAGTACCCACAGACGTTGGTGCCTCCTCCCTAAGGAAGTGTTGCAGTGAGAAGTCTGTTTTGATTGCTTTTGACCTATGTTTTCTTTGTAGTTAATGGAAGGAGATAACTATCAGAAGGACGATTCAGGCTCAGATGGGAGGCAACTTAAGTAAATGTTACAATTTAGGAGAGGTGAATCTGGGCTCTGTCCTAAGAAGTATGCTTTGCATCTCTGCACAGTGAAGAGAGAGATGACCACTTCCAAAAACTAATAGATGCTTATCACAATAGAGTGTAAAAGACTGGTAGAAATGAAATGTATTCATTGGCATTCCATACAAGTAAGAGAAAAAAATTTGAGGATTGATGACATCTTTTCCCCCTCATCCCCTCAAATTATTGTCCTTCCTGAGTAGTATGAGACAAAAGGAAGCAACCAACTAATTCAGATCCACTTGGGCATAAAAAATTTCGTGAACTAGTCAGAGGACTCATCTACTGAAAAGATCCTACATAGTTCCCCTTCGTTTTCTTAAAATGTTTGGCATTGTCATTTGATTTTAATGATGATAAAACTGTTTCTGAAGCCTTCAGCATATTGGCTGCAAACCAGACCAAGTGCTGTCTTTTTGTTTCATAAAATGGCTGTGTTTCAATGATAAACATAGCCAAAGGGGAATATTTTGGTTAAACTATTTTAAAAACCCCACAGTGTATTGTTTCCAATTAGTTGAAATCTGCTTTAATAGGACAAAGCAATTTTCTCACCAAAGTTTTCTTCAAGTTGTCATCTTTCTTTGTGACTAGGAGGGGAGGGGCTGAAGGACCCCTTCCATTCTTGGGTGACTGTTTAGAGTTTGAGTTAAAATGCTGGCAAGCCTTTTGAGCACATTCAAGTCACCATAGATAGAAGGATTTGGAGTGTGCTTTGGATGTGCCCTGACTGAGTTTGACTGTTCACAAATATGGCCTAGAGAGGGAGAATGCTGAGTATCCCCAGACACAGAAGCTTGCAGGGCCTGGGTAAGAAGGAGGGAAGTGGTGGAAAGTTAGGGGACATTTATGGCGAAGGAGAAAACCTGTATTACTTGTACTAGAGTACAAGATGGTGGGGAGTGATGGGAAGCATGGATTATTTGACAAGAGATGACAGAGAGTGGCACCTCAGCATTGATGAACTGAGGCAGAAGTGAGAGAATTGCACCATCTCACTTACAGAGCAGGAGGGAGAGCAGAGCAGGAGAAAGGAGTTCTTTATCATTCCAGACAACATGGATGTTTACTAACCCTCAGGCCTCTCCCCCACTTCAACATGCAACCAGAGCCCCCCTTACTCAGCACAGCTGAGACTCCTTCCAGTTTTTTCTCCCCCAACTACCTCAAGTGCAGCTCTTCCAAAGCAGAATGCAGGGGCATTGAACCTGAGGGTTCAGTTCCATGGTCCATTTGATGTGACTAAACCATCTGCCCGGTTGTTTCTTTTCTGTATTTTCAGTTAGGTAAATTCCCTGATCCAGCCTTCTGTGCATCCACACATCTTGTGCTGGCACAAGTGAGAAAATGTGGCTGGAGCCAGAGAGCAGAAGGTAGAGCTATCCCTTTAAATAACAGCCCAGATTTAGGTCAGCTCAAACCAGTTATGAAGCCAGAGCTTGATCTTCAAGGACTCACGGTCAGCTCCAGGGATGTTGTCTTCCAAGCCGTAAAATATTGTCTTCCACCATTGCTTATTTCGGTTTTGTCCCACACATTGTGGGGTTACTAACACATCCCTATATAAGGGAAATGTTAGGCACAGTTGATCAATAGTTGTAAAATGCCAGATGCTACAGAAAACTGAAGTAAGAGGCATCATCTCAGCTTAGCTTTGAATAAGATGCCGAGCAAAGCTTCCAATTCCTGTGTATGGTAGCACTTAAGCCTTTCAAGCAACCCACGCCTTGTGTGGCAGGTTATACTTTACAGTGACACTCATGCCAGAAACATTCAAAAGAACCTCTGGGAGGCAGGTGCAGGCTCTTTAAGTCCTTTGCAATGACTCGACCCCACAAGTTTACAGCCTGATATTTTGTGTTCCTGCAGTGCTGAACACACTGGGTTTGCAATTGAACAGGATAGCTTATGTGTAGAAGCTAGTGCAGTAACAGTCATAAATAATAGTAGAAATAAACTCATGTTCCTGAGGACCTGCAGACAATGACACATAGCAGAGTGGTAATACACAGTATGTGAAGTAAGGAAATTAGAGCCCTTCCTTGCTCCTCTCTTCCATTTTTCTCAAGAGGAAAAATTATACGGATTTTCATGTCTTACATGTGAAACACTGGGCTCACATTTTTTGTGGCAATGGTTTAACGCAGTTCCTCTTTGAGATGAGATCACACTGCTGGATATAGAAATCTCATCAGGTGAGGAGCTGCAGTTGTTGACTGTGCTGTGAGAGAGATATTTTGATGATTATATACTGAAAGTACAAGAGTGATTAGATTGCATAAAACACCATTTTTTAAAGTAATGAAATGCTAAAATAGAAGGAAACCTCCATTTGTTCCTAATTTTTTTTCTGTCTGTTGAGCGCAGACTCTGGATGACTTGGACTATGAAGGGTGATTATTGGCATGTAAAAGACAGTTTGACAAACTAGTGCTACTATAGAACAATAAGAGATGAAAGTACATCTTGATCCTCAAGCTGAGATCTCTCCTATTCCAGGCAAACATGCAATTTTTTTCTCTTTTGTGAGCATATCAAGCTCAGTTGTTTGTTGGTGAAAGCAAGGGGGAGAAATAGAAAATAACGTAGCATAGCTGAATGTTTCATTGTGTGTTGAAACATCATTCATATTTTAATGTTAATTATTAGAAAGGCTGATAACAGGAGTTTGGGAAACATGTCAAAACAGAAATGACAGGTAAAAGAAAATCTAAACAAAGAGCAAAATCACAGGCTTATATTTTTTGCAATATGATAGAATGGCTCTGAGATTTTTCTTCACTTCTTTCTTTCAGGTAGAATTTCTTAGCTCTGAGCACATGAAAATGGAAAGAGCAATTTTATAATATACTTACAAAGGAACAGATTTATTGAGTACTTAGGCCTGCTAAAGAAAATCTCTTATCTAATCTAACCAATGTACTGTATGATCCTTTTTCAATGGCTAAGACCTCTGATGGAGAAATAGTTGAAATATAAATCCAGCAGCTCAGACTCAGGAAAGAAAATTAAGGAGTTGTTCATGGCCTTCTGTTAGTCCCAACTGTTGCCTGGTAACTGTCTAAAAATTAACTGTGCATCACCTGGCTTCTAAGGACCATGGCATCACTAGATTCCTGACATCTGCTCTGTCTTACATTGCAAAGCTGAACTTCATTTCTTGATTATGATTTTTTTGTCATAATCAGGGAAGTTACTCAACTACACAGCTAGATGCTTATGGTAAAGTAATTTAAAATATTGTAAAAAATAATATATAATACATATAATAAACTACAAAATTAACTTCTTTTAAAGTATGGAAATTTCATGCAATCTTCTTCTGATTTTACTATGTAGCATTCCATTCTTTCTTTGAGTGATAGGTAATGTATTTAGTTTCTTTCTTATGTCTGCACCAATGAGCTTCACACAAGCTTTGCGTGAGACTAGAACTGAGAACAAAATGCATTGAGAGAAGCTGTGGCAGGGATGCTCCTGAAATGGAAATCTAGTAGGTATACCTAGATCATCAGATATACCTTGACCTGATTTGTAAAGGAAACCACTTTCAAAAAACTTTCCAGGTTGTTTGATGCTCTGTTTTGCACAGATTTTAGGGTCAATTTGTATCTGCTATTCCAATGGTAGTGCTGAGAAGACTGTGAAATTTAGATGAATATATGTGAGAACACATAACCTAAGTATTAAACTGAGTGGAACTTGTGTTATGCAAATCATAGAATCATTTAGAATGGAAAACAGCCTCAAGATCACCAAGTCCAGCTATAAGCTATTTTATTTAATTGAGCAATTAACCTGGGACTACAAGCTACTCCCCTCTTTTATGCTTTTGGCCACTGAACACTGAAGGCCCTGCAGCAGAACTTATTTCAGTGCATCAGAAAATCTGAAATGATTTTTTAAAAAATTGTTCCCTTCAGATGCTTTGTCAGGTTATTATGCAACACTCATCTTAACACTGATTTTCTATGCTTATGGTGCTCTCCTTTGCAGAACCTCAGAGTGTCCCACACACATCAGCTAATTAAGTTTCACAATACCCATGTGGGTGCATTGTTTTATTGTCTTAATTGAACAAAAGGGAGAAGAGAAACATGGAGAGATGAAGTAACCTAGCCAAGGTCACTTTGTTAATTAAGAGAAAAAGTTTATTTCAGAAAAGAAGATAAGCACATCATAAGGTACATGAAGCAAACTGAAGGTGAACTTACCATTGTTTAGGTTTATTTGCTATCATAGAACTAACTGAAAAGTCTTAAAATTTGGTTTAGGTAAGCTTCTAAAGGGGGAGCAGAATCAGAGAATGCTGACTTCTCTCACTACAAATTTTATTCGGTTCTCCTGGTGCTAGGAAGATCTTGACTGCTCTTCCTGTAGTGCACATGATCTGAGTGGCAGCAGCAGCCTACAGGAAAAGCAGGTAAATCTATATGTGTGCACTGTGTTGGAGTGACCTTGGGCAAAATAGCAGAGGAGGGAGTCCCAGCAACACAGTGAGAGATATCAGCCCTCCCAGGCTGTCACGGGGAACTCTCAGCCCCAGGGGATGAGTAAGAGACAAAGGAAGAGGCTCTCCAAAGCACTTTTCAGACTGACAGGCTCACTGCCTGTGGGGTGGGCATGAGACATTGTGTGATGCTGAGGAAGTACATTAGGAGATGGTACAAGGCTTTTTATGGGCTATTCAGGGAGGTGGGGAGTGGGAAGGATCAGGGTGGTCTGGGGAGGAATGAATGTCAAAGGTAAAGACAAAGGGGACAAAAGGAGATGCTCATGTGTGAACAGTGGTGGTCAGCACATTTGTCTGGCTGTGCCCTGTGCCTGGTCAACACTGCTGCCTGGCTTGAGCTCTGATTAAACTCCATTTCTTAACTATTTTCTTGACAGAGGGACTGTGTATTCTGGGCACACAGAGCTGCACCAGCCTCACCTCTACTGAGCTCCTTGATTCATCAACCCCTGACAATAAATATGTATATGTTTATGGATATCTATATATGTATCTATATGTGCATATATGTGAGCCACAGACCTGCTTGTGAGTATTCTTGTCACTCAGTTGCATTTTTCAGGTGGGAAGAGGGGAGAAAACTGCAAATTAGGGGCCTTTGGGAAAGCCAGTCAGCCATCTCTGTTGACACCAAGGACCTCCTTACACAGCTGAGCTGTCTTTTATCCAGAAAGGTGGCATCAAAGGACACAAGAAGTAATTTGTTTCAGGAAGGTCAAACACACATGGTCCTTCAGAAATCTAAAAAAGCCTCATTCTGCAGCAGTAGGAGCCAATCTTTTATATGGCTTATAAAGCTTTCCAAGCACTGCTTTCTAGCATTGGAAGTGACACTCATCTAAAACACTTGGAGAGGAAGAACTTTCATCAGCAAGTTTTTTCTAACATCAAACCTTCAAGAGCAAGCAAACTGAGCATATTTGCATTTTCAGTCTTGCTTTTCATGTGCAAGGCAGGCAGTATGTTGGAAACAAAATGAAGAGGGCTCTTTTTCTCAAGAGGAAAACAAAAATCCAAATTGAGGTCAAAACCCAATAATCATTACTGTCTTGGAGTAGAGAAACCCATGTGTATCAGCACAAGCTCTTTTTTTATGGATTCTTTGCACAAAACCAATGATGACAGTCTATGTGATAGATAAATTACATCCCACTCATTTTGATTACAGCTTTCCATTTCTCTTTTGGAATGACTGCCCCAGTACTTTCACATGAGTGAACTAAAAGACTAGAAAAGACAAACAGCTAAGGGGAAAATAACAAAGCAACAGAAATGGTGACAGTAAATTGATGTGGTGAGTTAAGAAGGGTCATTCCCCATCACTGTGTCAGGTGGTTCTGTGGAGACTGACATGAAATACTTCCAGAAAAAATGGACTGGGCCATTTCATACCAGTTCTGTGCTGTGGGTTAAGTTTTTGTTTATTAAACAAAGTCCTCAATTTAATCCCCTTTAGAATATCTGTGTGTTGCCACAGTCCATGCCTCCGTAACACAAGACCTTCTGAAAATAAGAATGAGACTTGTTATGAAACTGATGAAGATGAACTGATTCCTGCTAGAAAAAGACAACCTTAGAGAAGAGCACCCCGAAGTCACACACCAAATCCTAGCGCTGAGCTGTTAGAAAATATTTGTTCTGCAATAAACTGTGTAGAGCAGATGTACAGCATGGACCTGTGGAGCCACAGGGTGATGTCCCACAGCACCTCATGCTGAGCATGCTGCTCAGTGGCTCCATGGCTGCTCAGCTATGCCACACCAGGGCATTTTCTCTGCTTCTCAGCAGGGGCTATGCTGGGTTGCCTTTCTAGCCTGATTCTGGTCCTTGGGAATGTGCCCACTGCATGGCACGTGCATCAGTAGAATATCCAGCAGATTCTCTCCTGGTCATCAGCTGCTGGAATTGTAATAAGCCAAGGGAACCTGGAAAATTGGTGGTTGCATTAGCAATATAGCAATGGGGCATCTTTGAAATTCAGGCTTATTAATAAAATTTCTGTGGTTCCCTCCTGTTCTGGCAATACATGAATGAATTACTGATTAATTTTACAAGTCTCAGTGTTCACTTTGCACTGTTAATATTACCCATCACTAATTCCTGGCAGGTTATTGTAGAACTCCGATGAAATTCATCTGGTATTAAATGGATCGCAAAGTGATGAATCAAAGTTCCTGCACTATCTTTCTTAATTCTAGCTAGCATTTATGGTGTGGAAAAGTAGCCTCTGCCTAAATGCAGCAGAGTTTGACTGTGAATAGCAAATTTAAAAGCATCTGATGAAAGCGTTCCTGGCCTGTTTGTTTTCTGAAATAGGAAAAATGCCTTTTTCCTACACAAGCTTTTTGAAATACTGGTAAAAAATTCGGGCCTACTCAAGGCCAAGTTGTTGTTTGCATGGGATCATTTTCTGAGGCAGTCAATTACCTACAAGCCATATGTCACGGCTCGGGAAACCTGAGGCAGGTGTACATTGGAAAAACCCACTGTTCCATCTGCCAAGTTTGTTTTAAATGTACATAGCATAAACAAACTTGAAGTCCAGCTGGACTGCCACAGCCAGTGTGGCAAAGCAGATGACTCTTTAATTTCTTATGGAAGCAATGGACAGAAAATAATCCCAGCAGACTAGGGGAATTTATCAGGTTTTGACAAAAAATAAATTGATGTTTCCTGTTTAATACACTGAACTCTTAGCAACAAAAATGATCATGTGGTTTGGTGAAAAGTCCATCTAGGGGAATGGTCAAGGACATTTCTGTTCAGCATATGCTGAAAGCTAAACTCACATCTTACAGATAATTTTGATTTCCTTGAACCTGTCCTCCAGTTCCCCTGCCAGGAAATGACCCACAGTGGTGCAGATTTGCTCCCCAAAGTATTTCAGTAACACACAGGCAAAACTAGATTGATTTGTGGACAGTTGACACCTAGGTAACACCTGGGCTTAGGGCAGCATCCTGAGAGAAGGAGAATTGGAGTATGAGATGATTTTGATAATTATATGAAGTAAAAAACATCTCCTTACTTTCATTTGATATTTCTTAGTGAAACCTGTCTACTCTATGTCATCTAGGTTATACATTTTCTGTCACAGAGATTATCCTTATTCTCTTTATAATACTGAGTCAAACATATTGCTGATGATATAATTCTAACTGTATGTGTTTAAATATTCTGTGAGGGATGGGGAAATGTCAAGGCCTATCTGTGGTTTGGTATATGTGCAACTGATTTAATTGCTTTTTGAAAAAACAAGCATGTCAGCAATGACCTATTCTTTGTCATGGCTCTGTCCTGTAGACCTTGTGTTCATTTAGAAAATAGGTGGCTTTGTGCTCAAGCTAGCCTATTAATGTGGGAATAAATATGTCTAGGACCAACAAAGACACGGTGAGAATAGTTCCATAAACTTGGTGCAAACACAGCTATTAGTAGGCCCTGTTGTTTGGGACGGTGTGAAGTGTTACCCTCTTAAAAGAAGACAGTATGACCATGGAGATTCACAAAACTGAGAAGTTCCTGTCATGAACCTTTCCCCAAGAGCCTTGCACTTGGGTTAAATGAATGAGCACAGCTACAGTGAGAGCTGAGCTACAGCCAGTTGCACTCAGACTGTAGCTGCCTGAGGTTTTCTGCCAAGGTGAGAGCAAAATCTTTGAAGACTGGTCCTGGGTTCTAGATCTGTGTGAAATAGTAACAGGAAGATGAGGTGGAGAATGGGCTTGTTAAATTCTCAGGTGACGAAGACGTGTGAAAGTGCATGGAAATTGGAAAGTGAATTTGGAATTATATGGAAAAATGGAGAAAAGTTCTTAAAGCTGGTGGAGTGTCTGTATTCAGAAAAGACTAATCTGATGCATAAAAATTGAATAGGGAAAACACAGATTAAGCACTGTTTCCAAAAAAAGAGACTTGGAGTTTGCCACTGTTTATAAAATAACGACAAGTCAATGTTTTTAGGCTATGGCAATAAGAAAACCAAGCATTGGATTGGGACAGAAAAAGGGATTGCTGGAAATAATCTTCCTATTCAGAATGGATTCCTATTCAGAATAGTGTTCAGTTTGGGAAGCTGTATTTTGAGAAAAATGTGGAGGAATTGCAAAAGGCTTCTGAATTATATGGCCTAAGAGTGACAGATGAATGAATTGTTATAGTTTATGCCAGAAAGGAAAATGCAAAGAGATGATATGACAGCAGTCTTCAAGTATGGAAAATACAGTTGCAGAGGAGAAGACAGAGTGTTGTCTTTCATGTTCTCTCTATAAACAGAATAAAAGGCAGTGGGCTTTACTTCCAGAGAGAGGAAATAAATGAAAGAAGGACTCCCTAAGGCCTTTTCAATAGTAAGACTTAACCCAGCAGTGGGTGGCCTACTGATAATGTCTGGAACAATCCTAGAGCAGAGTCATAGAAAAGCCTTACTTTGACCAGTGGCACTCATTCCTGCTGCATCCCACTACAGACAACTAATTCTGGCAACCTTGGACTTCTTCTATTTTCAATCATAAGCCATTTAACTTTGGGAAAATGACCTATGAAACACTCTGCTAGGCTGACAATGACCATGGTAGCTTGATGTGATTCTAAATTACCATGAACACTTAAGCAGGGTTTTCCCAGAGGACAGCCAAGTCACCCTTAATTGTAGTGAAGGTAATGGCAGTGTCCTCGTGCCAGCAGAACATCCTACATTCTCCACTGAAAGGATTGATCCAAGACAATGAAGGGCTGCTCATGCCCGATAGTTTATGGCAGACTTAGGCTGCACTTGCTGTTGAGGGATGATGTAACCCAAAATGCTGTGATGTTTGTGCAGCTGACACTACACTAAGCTGTAACAAATAAGTCATCTTTAATGCCAGATCTCCATGGAAAATAGGTATCTTTTTTTTGTGAAGTTATGATGATCTAATTTTTACCTGTTAAGTTAGGGCAAATCCTGCCTTCATTAGTTAACTTCAGTTGTTATGTTCCTTTTTTAATGTACAAGTTAACTCAGCAAAGATAAATAAATAACAGTTGCTAATCTCAGCAGGGGAGTCTCTAACAACACAAGGAACTGTGGTTAACTGGGGAATTTGCAGTCAGCAGCTCTAGAAACCTGGATATCAGCAGTCTGGGAAAGTCAGCCCTTCCTCTAAGCCTGCTCTCAAACATTTTGCAATTCCTTTTAGCTTTTCTTGCTTTCCCTGCTAGCAATTGTCATGTGATACTGCTGGAAAAATATGCCAGAGTAATCCACCCTTGACGCAACTGCACTTTGGGTACAGCCTGAATGGCAAGAAACAGCAAAAAGATCACAGGTCTTTTATTTTATTTATTTATATGACCAGGAGAAAAACATCAATACATTTTCTTCTCTTTACCTCTCTTCTCCACTAATTTTAGGACTGCTTCAAGCTCACCTTTAACTGATTCAGTTGATAAAGATGAATAATGTGCATGATTAATGCATTTGCTCATTTGCCTGAAGTCCCAAGATTTTGACTCACCAAAAATTTCAGCTGTGCATTGCTGTTAGAGGCCATGTTAGATTCAGGACCTCTGTGCTCACTGTATCAAAGCTGCCTGCATATAGTGACTTCCAGAGACTTCACTGGCATTAGCCACATAGTTAAATCAGAGATGAAATACGTCACTGGATTCATGGAATTTTGTATTTTTGATTCTCTGTTTCCTAAAATCGACCTTGGTATCCTTATCTCTCAAAAACACTGCACCAAGGTACCCATGCTGAGACGTGGCAGGGATTAAGGCAGAGTCTTCCCAGAGAGGCAGGAAGACAGGGATGGAGAAAGCCTCCCACACTGTGCTTCTCATCCCCCAATTGACTAGACATGTTTTTGCAAAGGTGCATTTTGTTTGCCTCAAAACACTGTCTGCAAAGTGAGCTCAAGAAATTACAGTAATTCAACAGAAATTAAAGTCTCTTTGCTATCACTCAGGTCACTTTCTACATCTGGCAGTAGCAGAGTTTGTGGAGTGGTGAAGTTTATTCAGCAAGAATCAGGCCCAAATGTCCAAAAAGCAATTGCTCTGAGTGCTCATTTTCATTCTCCCTTTTCTTTTAAAATCTATGTTTTCTCTTATTGTCAGGACAATGGCTGCAATGTGCTTACACTGCCTTCTGCAAATGGGGCTGCAGATCATCATTGTGTGTCAGAGATACCTTTATTAATCTGGGTAACTCCATCCCATAGTTGCAATAGAACCACCCTCAGCCTCTAAATACTCATCAAGGGTCCTGGCTGTCCCTGCACTCTGTTTTTTTTTCATGTACATGGCAAACACTGCTGGTTTGAAAAGATGAGGCAATTGATAGTAAACTTGGAAATGGTAAGGAATAAATATGGCAATCTGTAGCTGTCATTAAATTGTTCCAGGCATGAAAAGTCCCATAAAATACCACTGATCCTACAATACTATGAATTTGTCTTTTAAAACAGCAGCTGTTCTCTGTTATTCCTTCATTACTGCATGAGGCTGTGAAATGCTCAGTATTGTCTTGGGATCAGTTTGCTTCTCTTACAGATCTGAAAAGGGTGCCTGGGAGTAGCAATTAGAACAGGCTTCCAATGGATGCTGCATCTTCCTGGAGAAGCCTTCTGGCACTCAGTGGCTCCATCTTGAAGTACACTACATCTCTTAAGGAAAAGATACAGAGCAGGAGGAGAAAAAATATGATAGAGAACATAACCAAGCCTCATGAAGGAGCAGGACCTCTTGGGTCAGAAAGCCTTGTCCATCCCCAAACAGCATTTAATGACCCTTTCAAATGCTGAGCTCCCCACCAGACTGACCTAGCAGCACCAGTGACTTCACAGGTGACTACATGCAAATTGCCCAGTTGATATTCAGACATTCAAGTTCCTTATTTAATCTCTTTAGGAATTAAAGGATATTCTGGCCGTATTGTCTTTAGATGAACAGCTGCTGTCTTCAGCCTATCTCCTCAAAGTGAATAAATGTCTCAATTGCTCCTTTCTTATTTCTGTGCCTAGAGTTCACTGTTTAATTTCAGATTATAATTGCATATTTTTCTGAGGTTTTATCAGTTTCTTGAACTTTACTGAGCTCTGGATAACCACAGCTAGTTGAATTTAAATAGTCTAATTAATTTTGCATAGTAGCTAAGTGCAAGTGAAGGTCATTCTTGAGTCTTTCTTAGCCTGCGGTAGGGCCAGGTATGACAGGGAAGTGGTACAATGGTTTGAAGAAAATCATTTCCCCTTTCTGAACAGTGAGTTTCTTGCAAAGTTCCCGGAATGGAGAGTGGCAGTGCCTGTCCCAGAAAGAGCTCATCTCTGGTTATTTTTTTTCAATTTGTGAAAAAGCCCACATTACATATAGCACACTGCATACAAGATAAGGTTAGTTCTGCATTTTTTTCTGGTTTTCAGAAGACTTCAATGAAGGCAGGAAACAAACAAAATATGAAATCCCCAGAATGGAAACATAAATGGTGGGTGTTGCATGTTCTGCATGCTTCTGTTATTTCCCAATAGAGGACATCTCTCCCTATGACATTACAGCTAATTTTTGGGATGAAATGCTTGATGGTTTGCCTGCAAATAAGATGGCCTCAGCAGCAGCTGCTCTATGGACATCATCCAGCTGCCAGTCAGGGACTCACTTATGTGAGTGGGAAACTCGTGTGGGGGTCTCTACACTTCTTCTGCCTGGCCAGAGCATGAAGCAGGTTGTTGAGCTGGATGCTAGTCTTTAAAAGAAAGTGTGTTTCCTCCTGGACAATCTGGAAGTGCTTGATTCATGTCGGGACACTGCAGAAACTTGGCTTTGGTTGGGCTGTTCTCCTTCACAGCTGCTACTGCTTCTTTCTTTGAATCAAATTCTTGAAATTCCATGCTTGTTGTGTTCCATGCTTGACCTGCATTTGCTTGGAACTGGAGACAGACCTGTATTACCTCCTGAAGTCCCTTCCAACCCAGTCACTTCCAACCTACACTGTGACACTGCTAACAGCACCTTCTCGAAAATCCTTGGTTTCTGCCTGAAACAAACACAAAGCCCAGTTCTGCTCCTATCCTGTAATCAGCAATTGTGTTACCACCAGTGATCTGTGCTTTGACTGTTAATGGGTGCAGTGAAGATATCTTTTTAAACATCATCAAACTACACCTGAAAATTATATTTTGACTGGCTGCTTCGAAACGTGAAACTACATTGGAATGAATCTGTTGTCTTGCACTTCGATGATTTTTATTACATAGACTTTTTATAGAGTGAAATAACTTTTTGTTTTCTTAAGTTTTTTACAAAGATAAGCAAGTGCTTCCTTTAATAAGCAGCAAGGTTACATCACATAGCTATTCTGCATGCAGTGTTTATTTTGTGTGTGTAGGCATGACCGTGTATTCATTATTTTAAGGACGTGTTAAGACAGTCAAATGAGATGAAAAAGTGTTTGGGTTTTTTAATGGAAAAACACTTTAAAAAGCTTGTTTTAAACTTAAATCAGTATTCCTACAGTCTATAAATCAACATTTAAGAAAATTTGCTCTGTAAATATTCTTCCTTCTGCTCACAGTTTGGAAATAACAAGTATTTTTTGGCTTCCAGATTACTGTAGAAATTTTAATTAAAGACTAAATAGTACTGTTTAACTATTTATATAACAATGCATTAAGACTGATTTTGGTAGTTAATGAGTTCTATATAATGCAAATACAACTAAAAACCTATTAATCTTTTAAATTGCTGTCTACCTTAAAGTTTTATTTTCAAAAGTGCCATACAAATCTATTTGAAGTAATGCTTCATAGAGTTAGGCTCTGATTTAGTACCTAGAGATAGCTATCTTGAAATTGCTAGTATTTGTCACAATTGTTTTTAAATTTGAAACCATGTTAATACTAACTGTTTTAGGCAGCCATGTAAACACCATCTGGGCAAAATATTTGTAATTATTTACAAACAAAAAAAAAAGTAGCAGGGAAGCTTTTTCACAACACCAAGCTGGCACATTAATCTAAGAGAACATGTCCCCCAGTCCCGTCCATATGCTGGTTGCTCTCAGGTCAGTGACGTCCACTGCAGTTCCCAGCTGTTTTGGTTTTGTGCTTAATTATTTTGGTTTGATGAACAAAGAGAAGTCTGAAGGACTGTGCCAACATGTTCAAAGGGAAGTGCCTGGTCATTCCTAAATCAGTGCTCTACTTTGGTCCATGGAGATGTATTTACTGCCTAGGCAGCACAGAGGAGAGAAATACCTTTACCTTTGGAGTGGTAAAGGGTGTCCTCCACCTGAAGTGGTATCTGATGGCCTTTGGGTGAGGGGCTTCAGGACTAAGACAAATGCTGTGTTTGCTGAGAAGGCTGTGGGGTCATGTGTCACAAAAAGAGAGGTGTTTGTCTGTACCACATTTGCTACCTAAAGTTTGTTCTCAAAAGTCAGTGTCAGGATAACATCCCTACAGGCACTTTTAAATACATGTCATGAGGTGGCCATGACAACACACTCACAAAATCTTACCTGTGATAGTCTGGAAGGATGACTCAGGATTTGCAGTACTTTATAGGTTCAAAGAAAGCAACCTTCTCCTAGAGCTGTTAATAATACCAACAGGGAAAAAGCTCTACATGCTAAAGCACAAATTCCAACCCGCTGTGGTACAGGTAAATCATCCAGCTGCATCTGTCCCTGCATTAATTATGCAGAGCATTTCCAGGAGCAGAAGGGCCAGTGTCCCAGATGCTGACCTGGCTGCTTCTACCAGACTGGCCCTGGATCCAGTGGGATGTACAAAGCACCAGCAGGACCACAGGACCAGGAGGGCTGAAGGATGGCTGCAGCAGTCTGCCTAGCTGATCCAATGTCTAGCCCTTCACAGCTCAAGTTTTTTCTTCCACTTTTGGTATTGCCAGAAGTAAGGAGATGTTTGAAGTCCTACTGTCCTGCACTGGTCTCCTTGGTCCAAGCTGCCACTCAAGGAAGGGCAGCTGGAGCCTTTGGCTGCAAATTCATTACTGCATGATACAACTGCCTGCAGTAAATTCCTGGTGCTGTGGGCCCTATCCAAAACCAGCAGCAGTCAGTTATCAGAGCCCCAGAGTGAATCATGCACCATCTGTGCTCGTGGGCTGACTGTTTGTGTGTGGAAAGTGTTGGATAAATGTGTAGCCACAGCACAGGAAGGCAAATCCCCCTCACTTGCATGGAGAGGGGCACGTGCCTGTACCTTTTCACAGGTCTGAACAGGTCGGGCAGGAGATGGTGGGGTCTGTGCTGCAACCCTGGAGGCTCACAGGTGCTGCTCCTCATCCTGGGTGTGAAGGGCTGTGTTTGTGGTGCTGGCAGTGGGCATTGGTGTCTCCCACTAAACCCTCTTAACGAACAGGAGGGAGATTAGACAGAGCCAAAACTACTTCTGGGCCTGCTCCTGGAGCAAGTTGGATGAAGCAGCCAGGTAAGGAGGGAATTCTCCTTTCCTTCAGTGCAGAAATGGAGCAGGAGTAGAGGAAGGTGCATCTGGTCTCTGTCCCCCGTGTGCTTAGCACACCTCCTGAGCACACAGTGACTGTGAGAGGGTCCTGGAGCTGGATCTTTGTTTTGACACAGGAGGCAGGAGGATGAGACAGAGGTTAAACTTGAGGATGGAGGGGCCTGCAGCCATCTTTATGCTGAGTAGAATGTGGCAGTCAGTCATGAACGAGAGCAGTGTCCAAAGGTGGTGTGTACTGCCTGGGGCTGTACTAGAGACATGCACAGGTTTAGGGGATGGTTTGCATGGCCCCACTGTGCTTCTGCACAAATATGACAAAAGAAATTACTTCTGTGGTCCAAAGGGGAGCCTGAAGCCTCTCCAGTGTGGAGGTGGAGCAGATACACCTGAAAAATCTGTATGGGTCTGCCAGCAAACACTGGCAAAGCTTCTCTGAGTACTTCACTGCTTTTAAGCTACATAATGGGTCATCTGTACTGTAATAAAGGCTTCATTTTATTCATGCTAAACCATAGGTAGGTCACCAAAGGTAAATGCAAATATCTGAAAAATTGTGTGTCCTGCTTCACAATAAGCATAGAATCATAGAATCATTAAGGTAGGAAAGGACCCCTAAAATCATCAAGCCCAAACATTAACCTAGCACTGATCAGTCCATCACTAAACCATGTCTGATTCCCACATATACATGTCTTTTAAAGACAACAAGCCTTTCAGTCAAGAAATATTTTCTAGTATACAATCTAAACCTTCTCCAGCACAACTTGAGGCCATCTTCCTCTGTCACTTGTTACCTGGGAGAAGAGACCAACCCCCACCTGGGTACAGCCTCCTGTCAGGGAGTTGTAGAGTGAGAAGATCCCCCCTGAGCCTCCTTTCCTCCAGCCCAAACACCCCCAGCTCCCTCAGCTGCTCCTCACAGCCCTTGTGCTCCAGACCCTTCCCCAGCTCCGTTCCCTTCTCTGGACACCCTCCAGCCCCTCAGTGTCCTTCTGGCAGTGAGGGGCCCAGAACTGAACACAGCATTCGAGCTGTGGCCTCAGCAGTGCCCAGTACAGGGGACGGTCCCTGCCCTGCTCCTGCTGGCCACAGCACTGCTGACCCAGGCCAGGATGCCATTGGCCTTCTTGGCCACCTGGGCACACACTGGGTCATGTTCAGGGCCTTGGTGATCCAAATGCATTCGGAGATTAGGGAATAGGAGGACAGGGACCAGAGCTGTGGTCTGCTGTGTCCCACCATGGACACACTGCCTGCAACAGTCTGTTTAAATTGAGGTGAAGCATGCTCCCACTGTCCTCTTCTGAGTTTCTCAGTTTCTAATTGAGTGCACAATTCTTAGCTTGTAAAAGATTGAGAACTCCAGCCTCTGGGCTTCTGTAACTAAACTATTAAAAATAAATATACTGTAGAGGAGACAAACCTTTAGGGAAAGACCTAATTGTTTATTCTTGCACTAGAGTCTTTCTTTTTTGCAAGGTTGATTTCTGTCTTGCTATTGACAGTAATTGTAGAGCAAAAAATGATGGAAACAGCAGCACAGAATAATAAAAATATATTGTGAAAGACCAATTATGTCCTTATATAAGACTGCCTGTACTTTATTCAACTTCACTTTCAATCATTTCAACAAGAGAGATTACATATTTTCCTCCGGGAAATTATTCTTCAGTTGGGAAAATGTAATAATTGGGAATTTTTTTTCTGATTTTCTTTCTAAAGTCTTGTTTGCTTAATATCCTCCTATTTCTTCAGATGCTTTCTCTAATCAATTTCTCATGCTTCCTTTTGTTCAAAACATTTAGCTACTTGAAATGATACTTGCAATAATGGTGGGAGCAGATTTGACAACTCTTAGCCCTTAAGAAATACTCAGCTGTTTCATTTGCATTTAGCTTTGTTTGTGTATTATTGTATTGTATTTGTACTTTTTCCTCATTTATCTTAAAACTGTGACAAACCATCAAATTCAATAATAAAAGATAATGCCCCTGCTTTTTCTTAAAATAACAAATCACACGTTTAAAATATAAATCTCTTGTGTTGAATGTCATGGGAGAAACTGGTAGCTATGCTTCAGAATACATGCATTGCTCAGCCATTCCTAGCAGCAGGTTTTGCATTAGAAAATTTAATCACTAGATTTAATCATGGCATAAAATCCCAGAGCTGTTCACAAATACAGTACTATTTCCAGAACTGCATCATCTATATATTTTCATAATTTCACGAGTCAGCCTATACCTCCTATCGATAACAGATGTTTAAAGGTTACTGCTTTCTCATACATTCAGTTCTCACCTGTCTTCTATTCCTGGATTAAGACAAAATAATTACAGAAATTGGGGCTGTGGAAATTTCACTTAATGTGGAGATTGTAAAAAGGGAAATAAGATTAGACAGCAACTCCCCTTGCCAGGACAAGCACTGGGTTTGTAAGTCAGCATTAGCACTTTTGATAAAAGTTTATTTCTTTCCTAATTTTAATCCATAAACTGAAACTTACATTCCTGATATTTTTCCATCACTGCAACTGTCTACAAGCTGTCATTTGCCCAGTCTAAGTGAAAAGGTCATTATAAAATGGGAAGAAAACCAAGAGACAGAAGATACTGTCCTTCACTCCTGGTGTAACTTTGATCTCAGTGGGCCTCCCTAGAAGTCTTAATGTATAATGCAAGACCTAGCAAGCAGACAATATATGAGGCAGAAAACAAGTACAGGAAAGACCTACCAAATAAAATTGGAATGTTTTTTACATGGTCTCTTCTTCAGCTGTGAAACTCATGACTGCAATGAATTCCAAAGGTGATGAAGAAAATTCAGAGGGAAAGTCCATAAGGCTTTAAAAGGCAGCCCAGTGGTAGTGTTCCCCTGTTGGAAACAGAGTGCCAGTAGACTTGGAGAATGGGGTATCTACTTTTTATTGATATTATTTGTTTCTGAATGCAGCTTCTTGGATTGTTCAAGCTGACTGCATACCAGTGAATCAAGATGAAGCATGGGCTAAAGTGGGTGCAGAACAAGGCAGTGGGCAGTGACACCACCTTCAAAGCAAACAGCTTTAAAGTAGCAAGGTTACCAAGGCTGGCCCACATAGATTTGTACAGCTGATTCACTTTAGACTGGAGCCTAAGGTATAAGCTACAAAGTCAAAGGCCTGGTCTGCTCCCCCTCTCCATTTCCTCTTTCCCTCTTCTGCTTCCTGTATCTCATAATTAATTCTTTTAATTAGATCCTTGTAAAGAACAATACTGTTTGTGCTTCCCTCAAGTCACACCAGCACTGGCTGCAATATGTACAGCCAGCTGAAAGCACTGCATAATTTATTGTGCAAAAGCAGATTTTCTTGTCATGACTGTGTTACGGAGACTGTCTTGCACTAGGGACAGGAATCTGTCCTAGGCTTTTTTTCCCCCACTATATAGACCATACTTCAAATTTACTGGAATTAGGTCCCAAGGTGCTGAATATCAACTGTTGATCACATAAGCTGACACAAGTTTAGTTTCTTGTCAAATTGCTGCTTGCTTTCTTGGCTAGAACAACAGCTAGGGAGATTCTTAATGAGATCTCCTCCTTTTGCATTGTTATTTCCCTATCCACTTGCTCACTCCAGTTAAAGAGAAACACCAGTGTCTCTTTACCATGCCTTCAACTCCTGCTTCTCAAGATTTCAGCCTGTGGGATGTTAAAGAGCTGTGTGGAGAAGAGCATGGAGCTCCTCCTCACTGCCCGCTCCTCTCCAGCCGTTCGCGGCATTCACATGTTTGGAGCAGCCGTGCTGCTGATGCCAGAACAGATGCAGGCTACTAGCCAGAGTAGGTGCTGCTCAGTGAATCCTACAACAACCAGGAGGCACCTACCTGCTGTAGGCAATGGCAGCAGAGTGGCACAGGGCTGTCCCCCAGGGTCCAAGCTCTGGCAGAGCCATGTTGCTGAGGAGTCAGTGCTCCAGAGCGGCTTGCAGGGGCCTTCGATCTCTGTTTTATTTCCCTGTGAGCAGACCATGGTAAAGACCATGCTGCACGACAGAGATGCCTGGTCTCTCACAAGCAGCACCAGCAGAATTTATTATTTATCAAGTGCAGGCATCACACCAAAGTGCAGTGGAAATACGACTCAAAAAATCCAGGCACTGGTAAATCTCTTACTCTTTCAGTGTATGAATAAAGCTGAAGCCTGGCTTTGACACTTCCTCCCCTATTTTTTTTTCCTTTCTTCAAAATGTTTCTTTAGTCTAACTTACTTGAAGAGATCAGAATATTTTTTTCTGAAATGTGAAATTAATGAGTAATTTTGAGTGGTTTTTTCACCTTGAGTAATTCTTATTGCAGAAATGCCATGATCTGTGAAACTCAGCCCAAAAAAGGCCAGAAGAAGAATTCACCCCTAGGGTGTTATTTACCTCTGATCCCATTGAGCCACCAGTGATATTGCTGCCACCACTCCCTCCTGGCTCACCAGCTCCTGCCTTTGTTGAGGGCAGGATCTTTCATGTAAACATCTATTTAGGCAAATTTGATAGAAGCTATCAATTCTTTCCATGGATATTGAATATTTCTGCATGAAGGACAAATTCTGCAACGTGTGTAGGAATCCAGAGATTCCAACAGGCACCTGTGCATTTTCAAAATCGTAAAGGTCTTTTTAAGTGTCACTGTAAACCTGTACAGCATGAAATGACTATATTGGAATCAAACAAATTACACAAAGAAATTGTCTCTGAGCTTTAGGTGTTAAACATCTTGAAAACTTTAACTCCGGGTTAATTTCTCGGTCGGATTAAATCCAAATATGTAGATGTAGAAGATACATTAGTTTCAAAATATATCTCCTAAAGACCTCAGATCTCTTTTCACTCTGCTGTCTTGCCTGCCTCCAAAGTGATCTGTACAGAGCTAATGGCATTGCATCTCTTTCTATAGCAACAGCTTCTGAGAAAAAAAAAATAGAAGAAACAGAATAAATTCAATTATGTTCCATGGATGACCATGTCACATCAGGTAACTGAGTCCTTAAAGAGGGTTGAAAGAGGTTTCCTGTCTTTATGGCAGAATACAAAAAGCACGAAGAACCTCCCTGCCAATTAGAAATAAATACAGGAATATTAAAAGGAACACAAGATAAAATCCAAACTTGTCAATTGCTTCCACATATCTTTGCTGGTGTGCTAAGACAATTCATGAAAGGAATTTCACAGCTGCTTTCAAACATGACCCAAGCTGTTACAGGTTTTATTCACAGAGAATCTTTTTTTTTCCAGCAGTAACCTTCAAAAAATTTCTCAGACAACATGAAGGTTCTTTAGAAAAAACCTGTGCTAGGCTAGTTTCTGACTGCTTTCTCACTGAAACGAGAAGTGTGTTTTTGAAAGAGCTAGATGGGGAAAACATAGCCTTAGGATCAGCTTCCTAGGGGCTGGAAACACAGTTGAAAATGAGGTGATTCAAGTCAGAATTAAGGATTCTGTTTTAAAGATGCTCTTTCCCTGCTACCCTTCTATCAGTGACTCTTGGATAGGGAGTGTTTCCTAGAGCAGAGGAGCCTTTTCTCCTCTTTTACAGCTTAATATCAACATCCTGTTTAAAAGAAGTGATTGCCTCGATTCTTAAAGATGTTTTTACTCCCATCCTCCATCAACCCTAAAGTCAGCAAAGCCCAAAATGATGAGTGGGTTAACTCTACAGCAAAAAACTAAGCTCATTTCTTAACCTACAAAGACCTATGGTTTGTTTTGATCTTAGAATTTTGAACTTGTTCATGTGAGATGTGTGTAGCTGGGAGTGGAAACAGCTTCTTTTCTTGATATGGTTTAGGATTACCTCTGAAGCCAGTCTATACAGAAAAACTCAGGTGAGCTTCATCCGGTTGTAGAGATTCAGCACAGGGAAATACAGCTACAGGACAATATAATTGTGTAAAAGCATTATGGAAATCCCACCAATGTCCCAAAAAATAAGTGGTCTGAACATAATGCAAAGGGATTTGCAGGTTGTCCCTCACACTTCTGAGATCCCCATACACTACGTGCAGTCTCCAAGAAAAGATTTGCCACCACATGAGAAGCAGGAATCCTGGTCAAGTGCCATAAGACTCCTGCAGTTACAGAGCATGTCTACAAATCCAGAAATGTCAAGTCACAAGAGCATTCCTTCCTATTTCTTTGTATTCAAAGAAAATAAAAATCAGATTTACCATGGAAATTGCAGCTGCAAACTTAAACGTAGAGGTGTTATTATTTCTCCGTAGTAAATGTGAAATACAAATCTCTGAGCTATTGGATATTGTTAAATTCTCTCACTCTACCTAGCAAGATATAGGACGACATTCATTTATTTAATAATTTAGAGATTTCTTTATTCTTTTTTCTGCTGAAAATTCATCCCTCTGGCTATTAGAAACAGCCTGGTATTTATTTTTTCTAAAAGTGCAAGGAAACTGATAGCAACAATTGTATGTGAATTTTCTGCTCTACATTTGGAAGGAAGAATCAGTCAACAACAAGTTTCCAAATGTTTTGCTTAAAAGCTTTCTACAATCTTAATAAATGTTGACTGGGATCTTTAAATTATTCTTGAACAGTAAAGCCTGGGTATAGTAATAAATTGGAACCCTATTTGCCTCCAAGTTTTAATTCTTTCTAATCCTTGTTACTTTGACTTTTGAAGGAGAAGATGACAAAGTTTAAAGAAAAAACAACACATCAAGTAAACATGGATTATTTGCCATGATGTTTTATAGCCCCCAGACTTACAGCCAAGGTCTATCTCTGGTTTATAACTTTAGTACATTGTGAATTTTGCATGCAATATACAGCTGTGATGGCTAGAAAAATCTTTACACCTTAGTGAAATGATCAAGAACTCCACAGTATTCAGTCACAGGTAACAGTGGCAAGTTAGTTAACTACAGTTAGTTACCTAGTTAACTCGACTCTAGCATGATATATGAAAAAAGAGACAATAACTTCCCTTTCATTTACCCCATTACTTTCTCTTTATTCTTTTTTTTCTGAAGGTCTGCACTCTCTTCATACCTTAGAAAAATATCCTGAATGCAAATGCAATAATTCAGCTCAGCAAGGTCAAGTTTCCCCTGAAACATGCCAAATTGTGTTGAACTGTTAGTTTATTGAGCAGCTTTAAAATCCTGAGTAATTTACTTTTTTGATAAAGAATTGACAGTTTGCCCTTACAAATCACACCTTTAATACTAAGACATCTTTGAAATGTCTAGGAAAGTGCAGGAGATAAATTATCTGCCAGCAAGAGTGAGGGGAACCAAAATGAACTAGCAGGAAGAAAGAAACAGAGGAAGCAAAGGAGGAAGAACTGAGGAAGAACTGGAGAACAGCTTACTGTAGTAAGAATTGTTAAGCTCTGTGGAGTGTAAGGGCTGAGAACAGACCTCTCCTCTCTGGCATGGCAGAGGCTGAGTGAAAACACTGCTGGCAGGACCTCCTGGTGTGGTTATCTTCTCCCAAGGGGATAGGTCTGAAAAATACCCTGGCTTCCTCAGAGTCCTGGATGAGTAGTGGGAGGAAGCTCCTCTCTGAGCCTGGGCATTGATCCCACCTGTGTGACAGTGGTTATTCCTTTAGGTTGCAGTGTCTGTTACTGTTTCTCTGTCATCGAGGAGTAATTATATAATTTTTCTTTCTTCTTAGCATTTCATATCTCATGGCTGTAGAGTAAACCAGTAATTTCAACCTTTTTGATTTGTGGATAAATGAAAAATTTCCTGGGAAATGTGAGGGCCCTGTTCAACGACTCTGAGTGAGCTGGTGATAGGCTGCCTTTTCCTAGCTCTTTTCCTAGACCCCTTAGAAATAGTCCTTGGACCTCCAAAGAAGTTGTAGAACAAAAACTGTAAAGCCAACATGTAGGTTTTGAGGTGAAGATTTTGGGGGGTTCCTAACGAAAAGCTTGGTAAGAAGGAACCCGAATATCTGGCTGCAGGTGAGTGGTCATTGTTGTGCAGTCTGTAAATGAACACTGCTAAAGCAAGTAGGGGGAAGGCACTGAGAAGAGGGTAGAAGCAGAGAGGAACAAACCATTCCAACAAAAAGCAAAAGGCAAAATGCTCCTTTTTACATAGGGAGTCTTTGAGTTTGTTATTCTGCCAGTTCCATTAACAGAGAGAGCTGCCAGCTCAGTTGGCAACAAAAGAAATAAAATCTGATGAGTAACCTGGTAAAGGAGCAATCCCTCCTGCCTCTTCCTGGGGTTCTCATTGCTGTGGGAGAAGATTCATAGGGGTAGATTCAAGGAGCTTCTCTCAGGAAGCTGCTGCTGCTCCCAGTGCTCTTCCCATGTTTGCTAGTAGGCTGATCTTCTGCCATTTGACCCTAAGGTTCCCCCACAGGGGTTTCCAGGGGGCTCTCTGGATAATCACCCAGGTGGTATGCTCCCTTGGGAAGTATCCAGGGACCTGATTATTTTCTGGTGCTGGTTGCAATTCTCATCAGATCCCGAAACCAGAAGAAAAGTGTACCACCCTAATTTGAATTCAAGCTGTATGAGCAGCTAAATCTCTGAGTGCTGTAAGGAATCTGCAGTTAAGAAGTCCCATGTCCAAAACTGGTAGTTAATAATGACACAGAACTATAATTAAAAGGAGAGAAAAATGTTTGCAGAGCTTAATTAGATGACAACAAAAAATATAGCTAGCCTGTTTTCCCTTTCCCCCTCAGGTATTTTACCAAGTGGAAAGAAATCAGTCACCTACAGATGTAGAGGTTTAAGATCTGGATTCAATTTTTATTCTCTAAAATAGAAATAAAACTTCATTTGAAATAACTGAAATTCCATTCTATGCTATCAGGAAGTCTTGGCTCAGGAGGGTCAGATCAAAGTCATGTCACTCTGTATCAGCCTTGTTTCTGACATCCTTTCTTTGCTGTTGCTCACTGTAGTGTTCAGGTTGATGAGCTGTGTGGACCTTTGAGCCTAACACAGAAGGGCTCCTATATTATCATGGAATATCTTGGGTTGGAAGGGACCTTAAAGGTCATCTAGTTCCAACCCCCCTGCCATGGACAGGGACAACTTCCATCAGACCATGTTGCTCAGAGACCCATCCAACCTGGCCTTGGACACTTCCAGGGATGGAGCATCCACAACTTCCGTGGGCAACCTGTGCCCACAGTGTTTCACCAACCCACAGGGAAGAATTTCTTCCCAATGTCTATCTAAGCCTACTGTCAGTTTAAAACCATTATGTTCTCGAAATCAATTTCCTCTTCATCTGACACAATGGAAAATAACGCTGTTTGCTTCAAATGACCTAATTGTTAATCCTAGGGAAGAGAGGGAAAGTAGGTTTTGGATCCTGGAAACACCAACACCCATCACATAGGAAAACAGCCCCTGAAAACAGTGCTGAAACTAAACCCACATATATTCCATTACTGGACCTTCCATATGAAGCGCAGTTTCTCAGAAAGGTAAAATGCTGCCTGCCAGATTGCACCATGTGCCCACCCACAATGACCTGACCAACAGGATATTAAGTAGGATTAAATGTTTTCCTCTTCAACAGAATATTTCCAAACTGGATAGACAGCTCTCAGTAATTACAGGCTAGAGTGTTTTAGCCCCTGAGGTGAGGACTGCAGTAAGGCAGTGCTTCACAGTGGATTATTTGCTCAGAAACTCAGCTATTTGCTGAAAGAACTCTACTACAGCGCTTCGCACCAGCCTGAGTCTGTCCCATAATCTCTTAACTCAGTACACATACTTAGTCCAAAGGGCATCAGTAAAGACCATAAATTTGTTAAACATACTGATTCTGATTTACCTTTCATTGAGAATCTATCTGGGTCTGTAGCTGCTCTGCAAACACATCATCATGAATGTTTGCACTCTAGGCTCAAGTTCCAGTTGCTCTGATTGGAAGCACTGATCTCCTGGGTTTTGAACACTTCTTTCATAGCAGTGTTCAATCACTGAAATCAAAACATTAACATGAATGTGAAACTCCTATAAATGAGAGGAGAATCCCATGAGTCACAAAATCTTCCTTCCTTCCTTCCTTCCTTCCTTGGTTTGACTTGTTGGCCTATGCACCAAATGCCTGGGTTTTTTTCCTAAGTGGAAACAGATTTGTTTCTAAATATAATAAAAATAATCCCAAAGCACTCACAAAACCTTGAACACACAAAGCCTGAAAATACATAAACTTAGTCCCAAACTGAATCACCTTAGGCAGGAAAATTAATAAATCTAAATACCAAGCTGGCATATTTTTATTTAAAGTCATCATGGTTGCTGAGGTTGTAGAGTCAGTAATATCTGAGAATGTAATTTTGTGGATATTAGTGTGATATAGACAGACCCATTTCTATTCTCTCAAATGAAGCCACCAAAGGGATGAAGAAAACAACCCAGTTCACTGCTCATCCAACTGCAGGCCTCTTAAAGCACAGTACACAGGTTAAGCTCCAGTGCTCAACGCTCCAGACATTCCCTTGTAAATATTATGTGAAACAAAGGTTATGTGAGCATTTATCTACAGACCATTTGCTGCAATAATGGCCAATAAATAACTAGCCAAGCTGGATCACAGGGATCCAGATCCTGACCTCCTGTTACACCACAGAGGATCTGACACTGCCCTCTCTTCCTTGGAGATGAGCTGCTGGAAATATGCAGCCCCAGTGAAGCACAAGTGGAAGTCTCATAGTTCTGCTCCCTGTAGCTTTACTCTCTGATTTGCCCCATATGCCTGATGCTGGAGGTGGTTTGAGAGGTGCTTGGAGGAAACAGTCTATCATTTTCTGTAGCCTTCATCCTCAGGTACAGAACCTGAATACACGGCACAGCTGCGCTTTGAAAAAATTATTCTCTCTGCTTGATTATTAAAACAGCAAAAAGACCAGTTTCACTGTGCTCACGTGGCACATGTACATGTTTTGCATTGGGAACTACTCCAGCCTGCAAGTGATGCTCAAAACATGGGGTATTTTTGTAACTACCTCCATGTTCTGGCTGGTCCAGATCACTTGTGCCCCTTTGTGTCCATCATCAGCACTACCCATGTCAGCCCAAGAGGTCTCAAACACTCCTGTTACACCCAATTTGTCTGTCCAGTTAGGCCTAATGGATGTGACTTCATCTCCAAGCACTTCAGTGTGCTGTAGAAACAACCATGCAGTCTTTGTAGATTAAAAGAGAGAGGAAATAACTTCCAGGACATTAAACTTCCTTCTGTCCTTTGGACTGATGATTTCCTGAGGTTGGACAGTTTCTGCATGTCAGACAAACAGTGGTCCTAAATACCTTTATTAGTCTGGCTGTGGTGGAGGGCATTGCTTTGGAGCTGGTGTGCAAGGCTGGAGGCATACTGCTACAACAGGTAACATATCCAGTATTGTTTTGCTCAATACTTCGTCTTTCTAATGATCTAAATGCAGTTGTTCCTTATGGAAAACAATATCATAAGCAGTGAACTTGGATTTTACCACTAAGAAAGCCAATAGTGGATTTCAATGCAATTTCTTTCTCTTTTTAATGAATGCTTTTTGCATTTGAATCAGCTGTTTTTAAGGGATATGCTCAAATTCCAGACAATTATATATTTTTCTCTGGCTATTTATTGATGTTTTTGGTGGTATATAATTTTTAATATGCTGAGCAACAGCCTACTGAGAGTCGAGTCAGCTTTATTGCAAGGCCAGATAAAATTGTCCAGACTGAAACTTTATGGTTTTTTACAACTAACAATAGTAATTACCATATTGGAAGTATTATAGTACAAAATAGATTGTGTTGTGAGAAATGAGGCCAGATGGAACTCCAGCTGTCTCCTTAAAAAAGAAAACATTAGAATCCAATTAAAACATACTTTGGATTATGTTTCAGAAAAAGTTCTGCAATAATTAATTTCAGACCTATACAACTACTATCAGTTTTAATTTACAATTTAACTCTTCAAGTTATCTTTGTGCTTGGTTTTAAGTAGCAGAAGTAAGAACATCTTTCTTTATCCGGGCTGCTCCTAATTGCTCTCAACTAAAATAGCAGGGTTAAAGCCCTTGCTAGTTCGTTGCTGGATGACTATAGTTTTGTGTGTCCACTCAGGAACACGGTGGAAGATAAAACATTCTTCACATGTTTTTGGAAAAAGAGAGCTCCAGCTTCCTGCTTGGTGTTAGATCTCATGTGGTCATGGTCAAACAGTTTTTTGAGGGACATTTTCTATTTAAAATTCTGATCAAATAAGGTGAAAATTCTCTGCAGAAACAGGTAGCTTTCAAATTAATTTCTTGATTTCCAAATGGCTTAAAATATTGTTATTGTATTCTACTTTATACACCTACTGCGATAAAAATTGAAATGATTAATTTTTAATTTGATCAAAATAAATAGCTTTGCTTCATTAAAAGCTACATTTTTAGAAAACATTTTGCTAGAAATTTTAGATCTTCATATATCTTTCCACCTGAAACCCAACATGGACTTCAGAAATCTCAAAAAATCTTGACTTCCTCCCCAGCATTTTTAAAGGCAAACTGGTTATCTGAAGACATAGCTCATACTTCCCATGGCAAATCGCTCTTAGGTTTTCAGCTGCCCTTGTTCTCGTAGCAGTGAGGCACAGATAGAGTGTCCAGTTCAATTATCTGAGGATTTATGTACTCGGTTAAAATGTTCAAGCCTGGCTGTTTATAGAAAGAGACATGCAAACCCACACTTAGCACTTAAGTAGGTGGCCTCGTTTTCTGAAGTACTAACTATTTATCCAGGGGCCATGTTTATTTAATGTCAGGCTCTCCAGTGCAGTGTTCCAACCTTATCTCTTTGAATTTAATGATATTAAAAGAAACAGCCTACCACACTTTTTATGCTAAATATACATGGAAATCGCTCTGAGAGCTATATTGTATACAAAAGAGAGGAAAAGACAGAAACAAACCCATCATATAGGGGGTTTCTATGTGTTCATGCTGCTTGGGATGTCTCCTTGCTCTTGACCGTGAAACACAGAATGTGATGCTCTGCCTTTGACTGATCACTGCTTCTGATCACTGAAAGAAATGCAGAAATTGCTATCAACTTCATACAGGCAATATGAAAAATGAATAGAAAGACAGAATGGTTGATGGAGGGCTATATATATTCTCACCAAGAACAAGGTTGTGCAAAATAATGTAAGGCTGAGGATTTTGGCAGAAAAATCAAAACAATCCTCTTCAGTCAAGGCTGCAGTCTTGAAATTACATATCCTGTGGGAAATCCCATTTTTAGATAAGTCAGTTTTGATTTATTGTCATTCTGATGTTGATGATTGCCAGTATTATTATTTACCATAAAAATTATGATGCTATCCCTGGCAGTAGAAGTAGCAAGGATCCTTACCAAAAAATCCTTTCTTGTAGCTATATTGTAAGGCTTAATTTCTTAAATTCTTAATGCCTGTGACACTTGAAAGATGCCACACAGCTGATTATTATGAACAGTTGACAGTCACACTTTGCTTTCTATTCCTATGGTTCTAATGAAATGGGATGCATTTTCTTCACACAAAAACAAACAAACCAAACCAAAACAAAAAGTTACATTGTATAGTATTTAATATGCCATGGAAAACTTACACAATGACATGCACATTTAGGTGACTCTTTTGTAGCTGTCATTAACAGTTTTCTTGCAAGGAAAGAAGACGGAGAAAAGGCAAAATGTGTTGGTGAAAAGGGCATGTGTCACCAGGGGCTGACACAGGGCTTAATTTCACAGAGTTGTCTAACTCTCTTTGTCATCTACCGCATCTGTTGTGGGTGAGTATTAAAACCCTGCTACACAGAGAGATCATAAGAAGCAACCACCCATTACCATGCCATCACCTCTCAGCTCATTGCTGCTTTATCTTTCTGCTGGAGTGCCACTCCTTCAGAGGGTTTTCCTTCAGGTTCCTGGGCAGACAAAGGAACAAGCAGAATATTGATTTTGTCAACTTAGCTACTGCTGAAGCTGAAAAGTTCAGGAGTTCATGCAGAAAGATATAAGAATATCATCTAGATTCCTTAGTATTTGTCCTGGCTACTCCTGCTGCTGTTGCTTGTCTGTGTCTCACAGCAAAGAAAGAAAAAAAGATGAAAAAAAAGAAGGAAAAAAGGCAAAATAGAGACTTTTGAAGTCGATGTCACAGACAAGCAAAATATAATAACATGAAAAGGCCAAATTTGCTAGGAGGTGCCAAGAACAAGGGCAAGCAGATGAAGCTTTTATTACTGCAGATCGCAGTTTTGCTGAACATTGCATATACTGAATGTTAAAAGAAGAATTAATAAGAGGCAGAATAATTTTTGGCAAAAGAGACAACCAGTTCATCAGCCGAACTTACACCCAGGCCCAGATCACTCACTAACAGCAGCTTGAGCAAAAGTGCCGCTGACCTACATACTGGCAGCACAGAGGAGATTGCAGCAGACCAGTGAAGAATAGGAACACAAACATGAAAAGAGCAGCTGCAAGCACTTTTAATACCAGAAGCAGTGCTCAGTGAGTGAGGAAAAAAACTAAGAAAATAGCTAAGAAACTTTAACAGGAGACAAGATGGAAAAGTTGTGGGAAACATGGCTAAGAACTATGCCCCACAGGCCATGAAATCCCTGTGAAGGCTCTGAATGTAAGAGATGCCACAAGGGACGTGTTCTCAGAGCAGATTGGGTAGCAGGGAAATGATCACTAAGCCCTCTTTCTATTCTACAACCTGAAAGTACATTTTCTTAGAAATGCACATTGAATTATAAAAATTTTGCGTTTGAAATGGGAATATTTGACAGCAGTCCCTACAGTTCCATGAAATGATAACAGCAATAGGGTTTCAGATGGATGTATGGGAAGACCACACAGGAAATCGAGTGTGGCTTACAACACTACAGAATACATTTTCAGCCATTTGTCTGGGAGCCTCAGAAAAGGATGAAAAGCTCAGGAAAGGATGAAAAGCTCCTCCACAAATTATTTTGTGGTGCTGAGTCTTGCACTGTGCCTAGAAGAAATACTCACTTGACATCCGTCTGGCATATTTTTAGCCCTGGAAACCTTGAAATGAAGTTATGTTAAAATTCGACAACAAATCTTCATTCAAAACCCCAAAACCTTCCCTTTTACCCTACAAGTGCATAAAAAAGTTTAACAGAAAACTTAGTCTTTTCCATAGGTTTGCATCTTGATAAGAAATGATAACATATGGCTGGAAATGTGACAGTCATCTGAGACTCTCAAAACTTCTCTTGTTGCCCTTTATTAACCAGACGGGTTTTAAGGAGCTGGGTAGGTTTTTGAATCAGTATGTGCCAGATTGTTGGGAAGGAATTTGTTTTTACAGATTCAGTAGACTGATTTTTTTTTGCAATATATTTCACCACAGGCTAAAGAACCTCTTCATGAGCTGAAATGGAAACAAATTGGACTGGTCAGAATGTGAGCGAAGATCAGAAATAGGCCTAAGAGCAATATAAACACATGATAGAAAAATTGCTGTGGGTTTCTAGTCTGTATATAAATTATACATATTCCATGCATTTATCACCCACTTGCCTGGGTCATGGCTTTGGTTAGTGTTGTGTTTAAGATTATGGTCTGGAGAGAGAAGCAGTGAGCAGCTTCATTTACCACTTTGTCTCTTCTTAACCACCAGTGATGCCAATACTGGGTCCATTCGTATTCTGGAGGCTCCATTGTCTGTGATCAGAAGGATTGGTCAGAAGCCTGGGCCTGCAATGTGGGTATGTGTCTTGGGGTGATTTTGTGACAATCCTGTATTCCCCATCGCCTGCTTGAAGTATTTTTTTGTACCTTTAAACTGCAGCCAGGAGGACTCTTCAAAGGGGCTCACTTGACCTTCCAGCCAGAATGTTTACAGATTTTTACCTGGCTGGAGACTTTTTTTTCTCTACTAGTAGTGGAGGAGGGAGGATTTGCTCTCAACTTCTCAGCTTTCAGCTGGAGAGGGACTGAGATCTGCCTCAGAGGCTTCTATTCCTTTTTGGACTGTTTTTGGCTTGCTTCTCCATCCCAGACCAGCTCACCATCTCCAGGACACTCGGTGGGACTCTGCCCCAGACCCGGTGGGGCTCGGCTCTGCTCAGGCCTTAGGCCTGGAAGCTGAGTGAGAGAACTGCGGGAAACCCACCAGCCTCCACCTCTGGGACGGGAGGGGGTTCAGTGTCCTTTTCTGCCCTGTGCCTGGGGGAGGGGGAACTCCCTTTGTTAAACAAATAGGGTTTTTCACTGTCATTTGAGAAATTCTTTTCCTGAACCTGTGGGGGAGGGGCTGTCAGGACCTGCTAGCTTGGCTGGCAAGAGAGAGAGAGAGAGACCCTTTCTGGGTTGTTTCCTCCTGAATTTGTGTCCAAACCAGCACAGTGTGGAACTGAAAGAACACCCTGGAGGCTGTGCAGAGTCTCTGCCAGACACAGAGGGGTAGAATTTTCTTTTCCTGTATTGGGAACATACTGCCAAAGGGAATCAATTCTGATGGAGATCGTTAATCAAACCCTCTGGAACTGTGGTCTGCAAACCATTTCAGAGAACCAAGCCCAAACTGCCATAGCACACAACTACTGGGAGCTCACAGTTTCGTTTTCTGCAAAAGATTTGGAATTAAAAAATCAGGAAAAAAAGTTTTTAACTGAAAAAAACCCCAAAACCAAATCCACTTTCCAAATGCTTAAATGTTGATGAAGGATAAGGGTTTATTTTGCCACCCTTTGTGCATTGTGTATGCACTGTGAGTGTGTATGCAAAGATTTTTTCTAAAGATTTTGAACGTGTTGGCCAATTACACTTGCAAAGGGTTAGAAATGTCAGAGCTATTCAGCACTGGTTAATTAATATAGTACATATTTTAAGATCTTGCCTAGCCATTAAGTATGTTTTTATAAGTTTTTGTGTCAGTATTTGCAAATATTTTAAGTATGTCATTAGTGCATGGTGCTCCACAGACCATTAGCCCAACAAAGTCATAGGCCTAGCACAAAATTACAGCTAAAAATATATAGCAAGGTGGTGAAACAGAGTATCATAAACAAGCAAGTGATGGCAAGAAAGTCACTACAACAGCTGCATGTAAATAGTTGAAAATGAAATTTTGTTGTAAGAAAAATAGAATGCATCCTATAAATGAAAGGATTTTATATTTATCATTGTAGTTGGCAATGCTTTTTCAGGGCATGCTCCTGTAACTGTAGAAGATTCTCAAAGCAATAACTCTAAATGTGATGTCAGAAGAATACAAAATGTATTAATTTTAAGCTTAGGTAAATATAACGTTAAAACAAAGAGCAAAATTGGATTTTGAAGGGATTGTGTTCATAAGTAAGTGAAGTTCCTAGGAAGCTAATGCTGCTCATTTATTTATTTATAATGTTTTCTAACTGGATGACATTATGTTTAGAAGAAACTTTCTCTTTTTTTCTTCCAAAGCGGTTCATAATTTAATAAACGTCTTTTATTCTGTTTGTTTTCCAATTCTGACCCTGGCTACTCAACATAACAAGACTTTGATGGCTTGCATGGGAGTAAACCTAATTGCTAAGCTGCAATGCAAGTTCTTCATGCTGTGGAAGCTCTACTAGGGAACATACAGTTTGTTAAAGAGCACCATATTGTGAATCTCACTTGTGTGATTGTTCAATTTTAAACAGAGTTAAGGCTCAGCAGGTCCTTTCAACATATTTTTTCCATTTCTAATTCGGCTGCTTGGAACATGTTATATAGAAAATGTCTTAAAATTGAAATAAACTATTGTTTGTTGAAGAATGTTGAAGAATGCTTCAGTGCAACTAAGAAATTTCAAGATGGTAATAGTGTTTATTATTTGTAGTGCAGCATTGCCTACAGGTCCTGACACAGTTTGGAGTGGCACTGAAGACTTCTTCAAGGTCAAACTAGAAAGTTTGTCCTCTCAAAAATCTTACCATCTAAAATATGTATTAAAAGGAGAAAAAATTAAATACTACTTTTTTTTTTTTTTTACTCATGGGAATCAAGGCAAGCAAGGAAACAGGATAAATATATTTAAAAATACTGAACATGCAGTGACCTATGTGTATTTATTTCATGTGTTTAAGGTAAAATATAAGGAGCAGTTGCAAGCTACACAGGGTAGAAGACGTGACCTTTCTTAGCCTCCTCTCTGCTGCCCCTGACTGCCTTCCCCAGCTTCCCAGTAGGGAGTTGGAGTCTTGTTTCACTACTCCTGAAGTGGTTTCTGCCAAGTAACCTGATTTACCTTAAACACCACTGAGCATGTTTATAAAACACATCTTGCTGACAGGACGAGCTGAGGAAGTAGCTGTACGTGCTGTTATCCTGCTGTAAGGTGGGAAGAGGGCTGATGAGCAGTTTGAGACTGGCTGAGAACACTGCTATTTCCAGATACCTGCAGCCAGAAAAGCACATCTGGCCTGTGCCTGACACCCAGGAGCACGAGCTGTCTCTCAAGGCAGGCAGGAGCTAGAGGAGGCATTCAGAAAATGGGAAGCCAGGCTGATGGATCAAGGAGACCAAGTACACAATATTCCTGAGTGGACTTCAAGAGCATTTATATATTGCCAAGTAAGGTAGTGAGAGGAAAAGCAAATAATACTGAAGACAAAGGTTGCAAAAGCAGAGAACAGTTTGAGAAGGGCTGTTAGCAACAAAACTCCCACTGGAAACACCCAAAGACTGAGGAGAATATGCATGAGCTGCAGATATGATATGCAGAGTATGTCCTGGAGTTCAAGTCCTGATTTGATATTCCTTCCAATTCCTCAGATACAGGATGATTAGGATGCTTTTTCCATTCAAAATGGATGTAAGCATTGCTCTGGAAGCCAAATTCTGTCTCCAAAGCAGGGAACTATCTGCATTTACTTCTTCCAGATCTAACTGTACTTCTCAGTGACTTAAGTTTGTATCTCTTTTCTAGCCCAGTGAATCCAATTTTGTAATCTCCTTTGTAAGAAAGTTTCTGTGTTCTGTTTCAGGAGAAACACATTATGCCTTTGGGTTTAATTTTGGGAAATGTTTTTGATGAGAAGTATCTTGTCTCTCTTCTCCACTCACTCCTTCCCTGTGAGTTTGCCCACTGATCCTCTGCCTTTTTTTCTCCAGATGTTTCAACCTATAGCTCGGGAGTTCTTCAAAGAGAACGTATTGAGTGATCAGTTATCATAGCCTGAAAATGCCTGCTGAGGTGTTTGACACCCAGCTCCCATCTCCAAAGTGGCTGGCTGCTCCACTGTGATGCTTTTAGAATGGGTGGTGATGAAGCAGATTCTCAGAGCTGGAGCGCTCTGCAGATCTTGCTGCTGTCAGTCTCTCAAGCTGAATGCTCCTGTGTCAGAGAGAGATGCCTGCAGTAGTCAGGAACCATTTCCATAAAGCTTCTCAGCATCACAGTGTCCTCTGCTACACTCCTAGATCAAATACTCTTATTTAACTAGTCTGAAGGAAGGAAAATTATTCAGGAATAAGGCAAATGAAAAAAATTTGGAAGAGGAATAAGAAGCATAAACAGTTCTTCCATTAGTCTTCCTCCCCAAATCCATGCACATAAAATGAATAGCAAAGATACCCAGAGAAAAACCACAAATTCTTTCCTTTTACAGCTCTTCTAAGGCAGAAATAAGGAACTCTTTGTCATCCCTGTCACCCAGCTCTTTAAAATTTTGGTCCTGGCAGCACTTAAAAATTTATTCATTGCCTAGAATATCTTGTCCAAAATTCAAACTCATAGTGAATGATTTATCCGAAAACCTCTATTAAACAATTTTTTCAAAAACAAAACAATTCTTAAGATTTTAATTAAATAGAATAAGGATTAAATTAAAAAAGGAATCTAATTTCCTTTGCATGAGGCATGGTGGCACTTGAAAAGTGTAGCCCAGCATTGCTTCATGTGAGCGTTGCTCAGGGTACATGCAGAGCATCAGACTGAGGATATTAAATATAATCAGGAGGCCTCAATGTATTTTATGGATAAAGAATCAAATTTAAACATAAAAGTGGTAATTAAACTGGGATTTCAGCTGCGTATTATGCATCATAGCGATCTGATAATTGCAAAAGTATTTAAGGAAACTAATATACTTTCAGCTTTAAAAAAACCCTCTTTCTGATACACTGCAAAGTGCTATGTTATTCACCCTTTTTATTCTCCATGCTTTGGAATACTTTCTTTAAAAACAGGAAAAAATCCACTAGTATGGTTTCTGGACACTGAGGGATATATAACAGGCACCTACTATGGGTGTGTTATTTAATCCTTAAAATTTGTTCTTCCCATGGTCTGTATCAAGATTTGATGTTCCCAGTTAGAAATGGGTTAAAAGCTTGATTAAACTATAAAAGTAGGGTTCATATCTGGTCTCTAGCTTCGTGCATGGTCTGATCACTTTCTGGCCAGACTTCTACTGCAGAGTTGGTCCTCTCTAATGTGTGTTCCAATGCACTGTGTTATTCAAACTATCTCTCTTTACCAATGTTTTGGGTCAGACCCAAGTGATTTTTTTTCTTCCTTTCTTTCCTCACTGGAATTAAAAGCTAACATAGGTGAATAACATATTGAGTTTAACCAAATTACTTGTCTTTCTCTCAGGGAAATGTTTAATTTTATTTTAGACTTCCTTTGTTACTTTTTTTTTTAACTATTCTGCCAGAGGAACTTTTAGGCTTAATCATGAGGCCTTACATTTGGAATGCTTGAGGAAAAATAATTTTGCAAATTCATTTGTTTTGATTTTCTTAGTCACAGCCATTTAGATAGCATTTGTCCAGATCTGTCTCAAACTCATTGTCTATTCTATCTTCTAAAGACTAAAGAGTCAGGATTTCCAGTGAGGCCTTTGGTGTCTGTCATATCAAAAAACAAAGGCACATAAAATAAGAGTGGTTGCAGAAAGGAGCTGAAGAGGAATCCTCTAGCCTTGCCAATTTCAGTGATATCCAGCTTGTCAAGTATGTAGTCTACACATTTTTCGAGAGCTGGACATTGTGGTCTTTTGGCAGTCATTGGAGCACAGCTTTTTTCAGACACCTCTGATTTGAAGACTCTCTGCTTGGCTCCTTTACAATGTAAAATGCACGAACATATTTAACTTCATTAATCTCACACATTCTGGATATAAAGCCAGTTTCAAAAGTTTCAATTTATTAGTATTACTAAAACCTCTTAAAATCTTTAGTCATAAGATATTATTTATCCTCTAGCCTATTATTAGGTTTTGACTCTTGGATTAAATATCTGCAAGATATTTAATCCAAGCCTTAAGGAGTTGGAAAATAAAGCAAAATAATTTTTCATGGAACTCTCACTCTATTTGCCTATTTGTGAAAGCGAGGTTCAAAATACCCTTGCTTTTTGAGTCAGTATGCTCCCAGGGGAAAAGCTTTCATTCAGTACATTTTGAGAGACAAGTCCTTGTATTTAACCCTTTTCTTCTCTGAATTTGCCCCTAGTACCTTCATTTCTTTGTCCAGACTTCCATGGTTGCTCCTTAAGTACAATTCCACCCAAGAATTTTTTTCCAGCTGCTGCGCCTGACATTCATAGATAGAAAGAGAATTCATTAAGCACATGTGATGGTATGCAGAAGTCATGCTTAGGGGTTAATTGTAGCTCCTGGATGTGGCAGGACAAACTGCTAGACTCAGCCAAACCCAGAGCAAGAAGGTGACAGCAGTGCCAGTGCCAAGATGGACATCCAGGCTACACAGGTGGCAAAGGCTGGCTATGTGAGAAACACTCAAACTCTGCAGGTCATTGGGATTGGAGGCCTTTGTGGAGTAGGGCTGGGCAACACCAAGAGCAATGCCAACAGGTGACCACATGGACAATGCCATTAGAGGCCAAGAATGTCCAGCTAAATGAGCCAAAAATGCCAAGTTTGGTTATTGGTGTGACAGAACTGTCACCAAGAGGGGACAGAGGGCTTCAGAGGCAGGTTGTGTAACTGGGGGGAGGCTGGAGCCTGGGAAGAGAGATACAAGGAACAAAGGAGGGCCAAGAACCAGGAAGGATCAGGTTGGATGGGGCTCTGAGCAACCTGACCAAGTGGAAGGTGTCCCTACCCATAGCAGGGATGTTGGAGATAGATGACATTTATGATCTCTTGCAACTGAAAGCATTCCATGATTCTGTGACCCCTAAAGGTTCATTGCAGCTCAAATGATTCTATGATTCCATAATTCTGTGAAAAGGACGATGAGATGTGCAAATCCCATGATGAGTGGTGTCTGGGGGATGTGCCAGGCAGCCGCATGTTTGCTGATGGCAGCTGGAGCAATACAGACACCCCAACCTGCTGGCCTGGCCATGCTGCGAGGGCAGGCTGCAACTGGACTTTCCCTGGCTGCTGAGTGGACAGACAGACATGGATACACAGATCAAGCATCCTGGGATGGCTGTGTTGGTGCTTGTTTCAGGCCTGACAGCTTCCACCTTTCCCTCACAATGTCTCCTCACACACATGAAAATGGCTCTTCTTTCACACCTGAATGCATTGCACTTAAAGCTTCCCGGATGCTATTTTACCTTTATCAAAAGTTTGAAAGTTCCTTCTCCCTTTTCTTTGCCCTCCTTGACTGGTAGCAGATGTTTTTGAATGTGCAAGAGACTACCTGTGGGGATTGGGTTAGTTTTGTGTTTAATGGAATAAAGAGGCGAGTTACAAACACAGTGCTGTCATTGTAGTGCATTAAACAGTGAAATAAACCTTGGGGTTTGAGAACAGGAAGCTCAGTCCTCAAACACCTCTGAAGTGCTGTAAATCTTTTATTACAGTTGCAGGAAAGAATAAAAAGATTAATTCCTTTGATGTTTTATGGACCTGTTTTACAAACAGTTTTCGTTTTTACTTTCAACTCAAAGAAATTTTGTAAGAAAAAATGTTCTTATTTAGCAGTCTTTCTTTACATCACTAAAGCTAGAAATTACTAGATTTTTTGGAGAAAAGTCCAAAGGCTAACTGAAATGTGCTGATTTTGCTGTAATTCTTCCTTCAAGACAAAGAGGGCAAACATACAGAAGAGGGCAGAGAAGAGAGTCATAAAGCAACTTTCTGCCGTCATGCTGCTTCGGTAATTTTGCTGTGGAGAAATACAGGGTTTGCACCCTCTTTTACTTGTACCTCATGCTAAGTTCAAGCATTGACCTGCTTAGGCACTGCTTTTTGCTTCCTCTCTGGTCCTAGGTTCTCCACAGTTTTGCAGAAAGTGTAATGTTAGCTGGCTAAGGCATCATTCTTCCTTTTTGTTCCAACACAGAGCAGCTGGAGAGAGAAGGCAGGAAGAAAAAATGTGAAGGGGAAAAAAGGATCACAGCAATCCAGTACCAGTACCAGTTGGAGAGACTTCAGATAGTCCTATTGTCCTGATCTCACTCGAATATTTTTGTTCATCTGTTACTTTCATTAGATTGTGAGCCCCTCCAATAACTGCAATGTTTTAAATTAGCTCAAGTTTTCAGTGTTTAGCTTATTTTTCCAGACCAAATCTCACCTTAATTCCTCTTTGTATTCCTAACCTACTGAAATGCTGCTAGAATATTTAATAATGCTGCTCTTATATATTTATTATTATGGCTGTCTAGCCTCCCAGTTCAGACTGCTTTACATATGTTATTAGGGTATTTTCTACCTATACTACCAGGTACTCAAGGATGTTAAAGTCAGCTAAACAGAACACCCACTGTTGGTGGGACACTCTGGGCACTCTGATCCTTTACTGTTTACTCCTGTCTTTTGTTTTGGATTTCTGTGTTGGTTTTCATGTACTGTGGCAAAGACAAACCTCATTCTCAGTGTCCAGACTTGAGTAATCCCACTTCAAGATGGCTGGGGAGAAATTTGGGAAGGTCCATAAAGGGGCTACCAAGATAGTGAAGAACCTAGAGTGTAGCAACCCCAAGGAGAGGTTGTGGTATTTAATCTGTATTACTGAACATTCTGCAGTGCCCAGTCCCTTCAGCTCTTGTCTTACATATGTACATCCCAAACTATGCTTGGATTATCACCAAGGTTTTTTGGGGTTCCTTGAGTCCTGTAAAACTAGATTGGGATATCCAGGTCCTTAATGCTGTGTTACAGATTAAATGAGATCCATCTATCCCCACCTTAAAAAGCATTGCCCCAGCTAAAACCACATTTTGTGTAATTGTCACTGTGTGTCTCAGAGATTGCAGGGAACTTCTTTGTTTTTCTCCTTAACATTCAGTAACTAGAGCACACAGTCATGATTGCTATCTTCTTAAAACAAAAATGACTACAAAGGAATGTGCATCAACTCTAATAACAGTGATTCAAACCTTCACTTGTACTGCAATAGCAAATTTTATTTGCTTGCTTTGCTAGCATTACATGGCACACAAATGTCTATACTTTTATGTTTATAGACACATTTTTCCTCCACTGTCAGTTGTCTCTGTGGTGATGAGGGTTGCAAAATGTCATCCATTTTAGTTATATTTATGCCTTTCTTTATACAGCATACAAGGATATGTAGGCTCAAAAGTTTCATGTTTGTCATTTGTCATTATCAGTACCAGACCAGGCACTGAAATCTAGGAATGTCCTGAATCTCCCTAATCATCTCCAAGTGGGTAGCCTGGAAGTGGACACAAGTATAGTCTCACCAGTGCTAAACAAATACCTCTGGAAATGGCATTCCTTTCAAACTCAGTTGTTACCAGAATGACCTGCTTGCACTTGGAGAAAACAGTACCTTTCAGACTATTTCTGTGTTGCTGGAGCGTGTCCAAAGCAGAGAAACAAAGATGGTAAAGGGTCTAGGGAATGGTGAGTGGGAGAGGGAACTGGGGATGTTTAGCCAGGAGGAAAGGAGGCTCAGGGGGAACATTATTGCTCTCTACAACTGCCTGAAAAGAGGGTGAAGCCAGGTGGGTGTCAGCCTCTCTCCAGGTAACAAGCAATAGGATAAGAGGAAATGGCCTCAGGTTGTGCCAGGAGAGGTTTAGATTGGATACTAGGGAAAGTTTCATTCCTAAAGAGATTGTGAAGCACTGAAAGAGGCTGCCAGAGAAGGGATTGAGTCACCATCCCTGGAGATATTTAAAGGGTGTGTAGATGTTGCATTTAGGGACGTGGTTTAGTGATGAACACGATGATTAATGGTTGGACTCAATGATCTTAGAGGACCTTTCCAACTTAAAATTATGCTTGATCCCATGATTCTATTTCCCATGACACTTAAAGGTGAGATGCAGGTAGAGGTGAGAAAATGCAAGGAAGAAACTCCTCCTTCCATTTAAAACACAGTTCTGCCATGAGATGCTCTGGAAAGGAGGATCCATCACCATCTCTGCTAGTTCCATGTGCAGAGTAACTGGATAGAAGCAGAAAGCAGCTTTTCCTCTTGACTACCTGAATTATTTTCAAATTTCTTGATTACGATGCTGCAGATATCGTGGGCCCAGTCCGAATGTGTTTACTGACAAAAAGAACAGTTTTTGCCAAGATGGGCTAGTTTGGCAACGTACCTTTTTCATGCTGAGTTCTCTGAAGCTAGATGGCAGTTCTGGCTCCCATTTCCATGTTTTTGCCTTTAATAAAGCTTTCCAAAGGACATAGGCAGTTGAGTTGTTACTGTCAAAACCTTCACCTTGGCACATATTTAACTCAGAAGCAAAACCTAAGAAAACCACCCAGGCTAACGGATGCAAAGCCTGTCCCCTGTGCAGTTTTCACCTGTGCAAACAGATTTGTAGAGCCCCATTGTGCCAGTGTTGAGCAGAGCTCTGCTCTGCTCCTGCACCCTCACAGGCAGAAATGGGGGGCTGGTAAAGGGCAATTCATTACTCTGTTGGTTTTTGATGAGGGTAAAGTCTAAGTCTGCAAAGTAGAAATTGTTCACTTGCAGCATTTCCTTCTCTTGGAATGACTGAATGGAAATGAAATTATTTATGCACTCATCAGCATTCTTCATGTCTACACTTGTTGCAAATACTGTCAGCTGCATTTAAATGTACTTACTTACTTGTGCATTTAGGAGTCCTGAGGCAGTAGAATAAGGTAAATAATTTTCTCCTGTCATTTAAGGTACTCCTTTAATTTTAGCCTAATTGACTTCATTTAGATTATTACCATAAAATGATTATCACAGTATTTTGGAAAGCAAAAGCAAAATCAGAACACAATAGGATTGTCTGGAGATATGTATGTCAGTGCCCTGACTGCACTAGTGGGTTTTGGTGGCCCTGATCCCCTCTCCAGGGTTCCCCCACTCTGCCCAGGGTTCAGAATCCCATGGCAGCTCCCCATGACCCAATCCCTGCCCCAGTGATCATGCAGCAGGGCCATTCTGCAGATCCCACAGTCCTGCCCTGCCTGGCCATGGGCTCCACTGAGTCTTTCCTGTCCACATGCCCATGTCCTGGTCTGGCCTCAGCCCATCCTGTCCCCAGGGAGGTGCACAGTGATCCCTGGACCTGATGGTGACCTGCAGATCGACTTCCCAGCCCAGTCATGGCTGTCTCTGATCATCACAAACCAGCAACCTGATTTAGAGCAGTTTTCTGGTTTGGGATCAGATCAGAATAGTGAGCAGTGCAATCCTAGATTCCGGCACCTGCTCAGGTAGCAATAATGACAGATGACAGGCAGGAAACTTTTGACTGTGGTCTGTGGGGTCTGTAAAGAAAGGTGTAAGTAAAACTAAACTGGATGGCATTTTGTGTGCAGTTTAGAATCAGGAAACAGAGGGGTTCCAGGGTGTCAGCAGACGTGCAGCTGAGCAGAGTGACCAGCTCAGGTGCTCTCAGCTGTGCTCCTCTCAGCATTTGGAGACTGATGCCAATGGAAAATTCTGGAGAAATCACTAAGCCTGTGAAACCTAAAAAGTCAAGAAACCTTTCAGGCATTTGGGGATCTGCAACGTTAAGAATGGCAGTATCTTCTGACTGAATCTCAGAACACTAAAATCTGAGTCTAATTTGCAGTTGTATAACCCTTCCAATTTTGAGAGAGATGCACAAATATTAATCAGTGCACACAATTGTACTGGAGCAAAGGCATGCTGCCATCATCTTCTGGTACCATCTAGGGAATTCATCTTGCAACCAAGGCCAATACACTCCAAGAAAAGACTAATTACACTTCAAATAGCAGCTCAGACTGGAAGCCTGCTGCTTGTGCAGAGCTGTTGCCTGTGATGTCAGAGTAAAGCCCATTCCTGCAGAGCTCGCATCTTTAGATGGGACAACTAGAATACACTGTTCTGGATGGTGGCATTCTTTAGATTTATCTAGATTCATTGGCTGGCCCATTTTTTTTAGTCATGCTAAATCCTTGTTAGCGGGTTTGATTTGTTGTTGGGTTTGGGTTTTTTAATACATATAAGGGTAAGCAAATTTTATTAAAGAATTTTCTGCAATGATGTCTAAGGCCTAGGAACTTTTGGATTATTTGAACCATATATATGTGTGGAATAATTTGAATTGCTATGTTTAATATGTATGTGAGTGTGCATATATGTGTATATATTTGTGTGTGTGTGTGTTTGTATATTTATATATTTATATAAAGGATAATAAGATGACTTGGAGTAGATAGCATGTATTTACAAAGGGGAAATCAGGCATGACTGACCTGATAGCCCTCTACAGGGAGATGATGTGCTCGATGGATGAGGACAGAGCACTAGATGTTGTTTATTTTTGCTTTACCAAGACTTTTGACACTCTCTCCCACAACATCCTCATTGACAAGCTGATGAAGCATGGACTAGATAAATGAGCAGTGAAGGGCACTAAAAACTGGCTGAATTGCTGGGCTCAGATATTTGAAATCAGCAGTGTGAAGTCCAGCTGGAGACCAACTCTCTACCCCCATGGACTGTTACTGTGGCCAACATGGCCAAATATTTTCATTAATAATCTGTACAATGGGACAGAGAACAGCTTCAGCAAATTTGCAGATAACACAAAACTGGGAGAACAGTAGCATAAATGATATGGTTGGACTGCACCAGGAGGAACATCACTGCAAAGTCAAGGAAGGTGATCCTTCTTCTCTACTCAGCTCTGGTGAGGCACATCTGCAGTGTTGGGCTCAGTGCTGGGCTTTCCACTGCCAGAGACACCTGGACATACTGGGGTGAGTTCAGGAAAGCACCACAAAAATGAGCAAGAGATTAATGCAAGTAGGGGCTGACAGAGATGGGGTGCTCATCCTGGAAAAGAGGAAGCTTAAGAACATCATGTCTTCATGTGTAAAATATCTGATGGGAGTCAGTAAAGATGACACGGACAGATTTCTCAGAGCCCAGAGGCAGGTGGAAAGGGAATGGGCACAAATGCAATACAAGAAAATCTGTTTAAACTTTTGGATTTTTTATTGTGAGAGTAGTTGAATGCATGAACAGGTTTCCCAGAGAGATGGTAGAGCCTCCATCTTTGGAGGTATTCAAAACCTGGATGGATAACAACCTGAGCAAGCTTCTGTAGGGAGCCTTATTGTGAGCAGTGGAGTTGCAACAGAGGAACTCCAAATGTCCCGTCAACAATTCAGTTATTTTATATATATGTCTGTGTATGTGTCCAAATATGTATGTGTATGTACACCTTCACCACATTTTATTACTCCCATTTTATTTTACAGCAATTGAAATTATTCCTTTCAATTCACATTATTGTGTTGCTATAAACACTGTCAGTTCTTTCTTTGGTTCTGTCAAGTCTCAGACAGACCCCTGTAAGGAAGATTCTCCTGGAGGAAAAAAGCATTCCTCATAAAGGCATGTAGAAATAGCTGTACAGTTCTCGTGAACACTGCAGTAAATATCTGCCATTGAGGGTTAAGGCCTGGGATGGATACTGCATGGAGAGGAGGAATGCTGGGCACAATTCAGTTAACATCTGCTCACCTTCAGGCAGACCAGTGAATGATAGGCTCAAAACTCTTTTTTAAGGTAGCATTTCCAGCTTGCTGAGTTATAATGTCACGCTTGGGTTGGTAAGGAGTGAATTAATTGCAAGGTCTGATGATAAGGTTAGGGGTTTATGTGTGACTCATCCCTGCTCATGGACCTCAATGAATCTTGTTGGACAGCCTTTGAACAGCCATGAAGCTCCCATTGGCACATCCTGGCACATTTGCTTCTCCAAGGGGGCACAAAGGCCTTCCTCATCCTCAGGTATTGAGCAGCTACAGCTGGGTGGAGAGACAAGTTGTACAACAAATGAATCCAAAGACTCTCCCCTTGTCACATAAGCATTTGAGCTGGGAAGGAGCCAGCATAAACAGTAGGGCAGACAGTGGACTCCTCAGTGCTGCACAACCCCAGGAGGGATATTATGAAGGTATGGAAAAAGCAAGAAGTTGGGAAGCATGGAAATTCCCAAACTTAAAGTATGCAGCTTTATTTCACTCATGTTCTGTACAGGCATTGTGATGCTGCAGGGACCTGGCCTCATTCAGTAGATACAAATTATGAATGTAATTTATTATGTTCTGTTCTCAAGCTCCTCAAAAATTAAAATCACATTGTGCCACACTGTCTTAACCTCAATAAGTACCTTCAGTGTTGTCACTCCAAAAAGTTTAGCAGAACCAAACATATTGAAGTTTCCCACAGGTTTTAAACCCTATCCAATCCAGGCCTGCTTTTGTGGGGTTGGCAGAAGATACAATTCTGGCACTGTCTCTGGTGGTATGCCAGCCTTCGTGGCTTGGAGGTCAAGGTCCAGAGACAATCCTGTCTCAGCCATACCTGTCACTGAAGCACACAGCTAAATCTGGTGGGGCCCAGCACAGTCAATCACTATGGCACCAGCTGCTCAATGTAAACATTCTTCTCCTCTTCAGGTTCTTCCCTGGTCTGTGTTGTGGATCATCCCCCAAAGCTTTAATATTTTCTCAGTTGGCACTGACTGCTAAGCCATGTTCACACTCTACAAACTGGGACAGACTGGTTCTCATTGCAGCATCACTGAAGTTTACTGTGCTAGTAGGAAATCTGACAGTCTATGTTAAATAAAAAAAACCTTTGAAACAGATAGGAAAGATAGCAAGGAGAATGGAATCAAGGAGAATGAAGGAGAAGGAAGTTTAGGTATGATGCAAAATTGGATGGAGGATGTTTGAAACTTATTTCTTTAGCAGATCTCATTGGCCTCCTTATGTCAGGATGTAAACTGTTATTTGCTAAAATGAATACAGAGTATTGCTCTTCCATCTGGAAGATTCAGGCTTTGACTCAGCCACACACTGCAGATGGAGGTTTACTCCCACAAACTGCAGATGGAAACATCTGTCTACAGCCCTGGCTGCCACCCCCTCACACCACCCCAGGGTCAAATCCCTGCATCCAAGGCCCCAGAGCCCAGCTCCTGATGGTGTAGCCACAGTTCAGGCTGCTGTGGGTGTTGCATGATCATCAGGAGGAGCCATGGGACAGCTACAGAACAGAGGTAAGGAAGGACACAGAGGTGACAGTCCTTGACGAATGTCTTTCACACAGCTAAAGATGCCCAAAAAAGAGGAATGGAAAGAGGATGAGAGGTAGTATTGTTACTATTAGTCATTTTTCCTTTCAAATCTAGGTTCTTACAAGCATTTTAAAAATCAGGAAATAATTTATCCTAATATCTAATCTCCTGTGAATGAGATCAAATGATTAACACAGCTTCAACTCAACTGACAAAAGTGTGTGACATTGCATGCCCACTCCCATCTTTGCCCAGGAGCAGGACAGCAAAGTCCAGGTTGCCACTCAGTTAATGTGCTGATGTGCTCTCATTGATGTTACTGCCTTGCCATGAGGTCACTCATTCTGGAGAGAGTACTTCCAATGGGATGTCACAGGACTGTGGCAAGAACACTGCTAGCTGTAGCTCTGTCTCTTGGAGGAGGGACTCAAGCAGAGAAGAAAGACAAAAGAGAAAAGGACATGTCTGGACAGTTCTCAGTGTTTCTTGTTTGGCTTGATGCCTTGAAATGGACAGAGGGGAAAAAAGAATTCAGAACATTTTAATTTATGGGCCAAACAAGAGGTTCCTTTAATTAAAATTTAGGAGCCAATTTCAACAAGAGATGTTTGGAAGGCAGCCCAGAAGAAAGAAAACATCTTGCTATGACAAAATAAACTTCAAAAAGTCAAAATCCATTGGTAAACTGAATCTAAAATTAAGTGAGGAACAAACCAGGGAGCAGTGGAGAAGGCACTAAGAAGCTATGCTGAATGCAAAAGATTTAATCCCAAGGGAATTGTATGAAATCACAAAAGAGAACAAGTCAGATTTTCAGCTACTCTAGGCCAGCCTTGGGAGGCAGAGGCAAGCCCTGTCTTTGGAAACTCTCTCATCCATGGCAAGAATTAACCCAGCACTATTGCTCACAAATATACTGTTTGCTGTGATTCACCTCTCTGAGAAGGGACAGGGTACTTCTCATCAGGAGAGGGATCCTGAACAAGCAGTCAGAATTTCTCCCTCTCAGAAAAGTTACGAGTTAGGGTAACAGGTGAGGGTTCAGACTGTGCCTGTGAGACGAGGCTGTTCAAGATAAACTATGTGCCTGTTTTGTGCTGCCAGCATAGCTATAAATAGAAGAAACAGAAACACTAGTATTTATGAACAAATCAATAGAAAATAATCAATTTTTGGATGCAGCAATATTTTGTGAGTTGCTTGAGGGTTTCCAGGTAACTGAAACTCCTTTGGGCGTTTCCCATCTTTTCTCCACAATCAACCTGCCTTTTTCAGTACTCTGCTAAATACTGTGCTGCCCTGTCAGCACCCAGTCACCATGGAGTTAAAAAGGAGGTGATATTCCTATTACTGACTACATAATTCTCTTTTTAAAATCATTGACAGGTGCCTTTCTACACAGCAACCCACATATCTTTTCTGACTTCTTTAATGGACTGCTTTCACCCTTGTGTTGAAAGATCAGTTCTGAGGCCCATCTCAGTTACTGCCAGACCCTCACCTGTTGCAAGCATTTTTTCCTAACCTGGATACCTTTCAAGTGTGTGTTTTCATAAATTTTACCTGCTGGCCTTTGCATTTGGAGCAGCCGTGGTGCATTAAAGAAGTGTGTCCCCAGCATCCCCCTCTTAGGCCTTCATAACCTCTTCTTTCCCACTAGACCCACAGTAACTTCACACAGACTGCTGGTGTGCTCAAACCACCTGGCCACAGACACAACCAATCCTTCTTCCTATTTATCAGTACTTTTTTCATGCTCTGTTGGCTGTTGTTGCTTTTTCTGAGTGCCTTGGAGACACCTTTACATTCTATATTTGTACAGTACCTGGCACTACAAGGTCTTGACTCATTGCTAAGCTCTTAGAGAATATAGCAAGATTGGCAGCAATAACCATGAGGGGGAGGATTGGGTTTTGTGGAAACTAGTTCGGCATATTGATGTCATTTCATAGACTGACTCTGTTGAATACAATGCTTTTTGCACCACTAATAACTTTCCCAGGAAAGACAAAACATGAACATTTGGGGAAATGTACAAACATCTTACAAGTGAGGGAGTTTTCTTCCAGCTGAGGTTGATATGTGAGCTGATGTGAGGTGACATTTCACTCAGTAGCTGAGTAAAGTGGTGCCTCTGGGCAGATGGTATTGGATTCCAGTGCTCCCAGCAATGAAACAGGGACTAAGAAAGAGGGAAATAGTTCTTCCATCTGCTGCAATATATTTACTAACAGACCTGGCACAAACAAACAAAAAGCCCCCAAACAACCGGTTTCTGATCTAGAGGGAAGCAGGCAATTTATGGCTTTTCTACTGGTTTAATCTTGCACCACACGAATCTTTTAGTCTTGTACTATGATGAATTTTGCCATAACCCTGATGCATGGCTCACAGAGAACTGAAGGTCAGAGAGTAACTCCCACTCACAGCCATCTGTGTATCTTAACCTGCTTCTTACCCATGAGATGCTCATAGACTTTGGAGACTATTAAGGTCATGTGAAACCATTATGATTATCTAGTCCAGACTCCTTCGTGACACACTGAATATCACTTAATGATTCCTGCATCCCCTAAGGAGATTTAATATTTTTTGTTATTTTACATAAATAAATGCATTTAGACTCTCTCTAGGTGTTCATATTGTCCTACAGAGTTAAATCAGTATTGTTTACTTTTGGCTAGTGTAGTTTGAAATACCCAGAAACCATTTTATTTTAAGAAACTCACAAAAATCTGCTAAGGAAACCCTTACAGGCATTAAAAAACCCAACGTCTCAATTTTAGTTTTAGATCAGAGCTGTGATCATTAGGCTTCAGATTCTAACACTGAATTCTAAATCCCTTTGGAAATTCAGAGGGATCATCCTGATGAACTTGTGTGAGCAGTGTCGCTGTGTTGCAGTACGAAAAAGGGTATTGCTCACATTTTCTTAAGCTCCTCTTCTGGTTCATTCTGAATGTCTGCCATTTCTTCATTTTTAGTGTCCCATGTACCAATTCAGGAGGTGTCCTTGATACAGGGAGGATTTGTTCATGGCTGGTCATTGTGCTGGCCATTGTGGTGTGCATTTTTCAACCCTAGCACCACTATCAGAGTTATACTAAATGAAACCTTCCACAATTTCACTTAATTCTGTGCAATTGTGCATCCTTGATTAATGTATTAATCATCCAGTGGTCCAAGAATTTATGCTATTTTCTCATTTTTTGTAATTCATAAAGGCCCTCATACATTTCTCCCTTGCATGATGACAAACAGTAAAACTGCATATCTGTCATACTTAATCAGTGAGAAATATTAGGGCTAATTTGTGTTAAAGAAGATCTGCTCTTGTAGATTTTACTCAGTTTTGCTGATATATGTTTCTAAATGGCTGCTGAAATCAATTCCTAAGAATAAAGCCTAAAATAGTATAAAGAAATCAATCTGAAACCATGGTCCCAGAATTTTCGTGAAATTTGAAGACATAAGGTGATCATTGCATACAAATTGATTTTTATGGCTGCCAGGCTGCTTTGTATCAGTATCTAGCTGATGGAGGCACATGCTCATATTCTCTCTAACATACACACACTTGCATATGGTGTTTTACAGAAGTAAAGGTATAATTATTTAATGGATTCATTCATGCTACATATTACTATCTGCCTCAAAAAGGTTAAAATGCACCAACTCTCTAGTCAATATGGTTTTGGAACTAGGGAAATCTAAAAGCAAAAATCAGAACTGGTGCAGATGAACACAGCTTCTCTGATTTCTATTTTACCTGTGTGTCTTGTTTCTCCTTATAGCACGGCTGAGTTCCTACTTTATAAATCACAAGTGTTGGAAAATTAGATGGTGTGGGATTCTGGACATACCCAGGTCAATTATAAATCATTCCCTTCAACCTGCCAGTGATTTCAGGGGGGCCAGGATTTATGCCTGCCTCCCTTCCCAAATGCATGGGGAGAGTGAGGCACTCACACCGGCTCTGCAGCACCATGCTGAGGTCGGCAAGTGGCACCACTGGGGACTGGGGACTTTTTCTGCTCTGACTCCATCAGGGACAGCTAGAGACCTCCAGCACTAGAGAAGCAAGTCTATTTCAGGTGCCATAGCTAAAACCTGCAGCCAGTATTTCATTGTGCCACATGCACCTGGATATTGACCCATACACCAGGTTGTGAGTCCTGACTCTTAGAAGGTGTTTTCCCAGCCATAATGGGAACCTCTGTCTCATTCATGGTGCTGTGCTGTCATAACATAGCAGCAAAACAAACCCAGGAAACATTTCCAGCCATAAAGTTGTGTGGTTCTGGTTTCCTACCTAAACTGTCATTGAACTCTTGAGCATGGAAAACAGCAATTTTCCTTGTGAGTGCGCTGTTCCAAAACTGTGGCTCTGCTGGCCACAATTCAGCCCATACAAAATTAAAGTAGACAGGGATGTTGGATGACAAATTAACTGCCCTGAGACTCAGTAAATCTTTTCACCAGAGGGACAGAATGGCAGCATTAGAAAGATTACTCCACTCTCCTTATTTTGGTAGAAACAAGCTGCAAATGGCCTTTTGGAAACTTGTTTCTGTTTCCACTTGTAGTTGGAGTCTCAAGATATTTGGGTTATGAATTCATCTCTCAAGCTATAAAATTCTGCAGTGGTTTGTGCCCTGCGTTCAAAGGTCCTTATTTTTTACTGTTCAGTGAGACATTGTAGCCTTTCATACCTTCACAAAGTACCCACAGTATCGACTGGTATTTCCCAAAAGCTTGGCACAAGTAAGATCACGGGGACCGGAGGGAGCTGTGGAAGGGAAGGCTGCTCGCCTTCTGCTTCAACTTGTGTCTGCCAGGCTGCTGCACAAAGCAGCATTAACTGGAATGGGGCTTTAGACCCTAGAGAGTCACAGTGAATTGATTTCTGAGCATCCTATTTGTTTAGCCTGAGCGAATTAGTAAAATTGTGGAAAATAGAGCCAAGGAGAGGAAGAAACGAAACAGTGGTGCAAACTTTTACTCTTAGTCTTCTCCCTTGAGTGTGATTTCACCCCACTCTCTATTCTTGATCCTGCCTTTGCTGTTTTGGCTTGTTTGGGCTGATTTGGGCTTGTTTTGGCTTGATTTTTCCCTTTCATAAAGACATGAACAGAAATCTTCTGAATTCCTGCACTTCCAAAATTACCATGACCTCAGAGAAAGAATAATTTTAAATGATGTAGAGTAAAGCCATCCTCATGAGTAGAAATGAAATATTTAGCATCTAAGGAAGCTTCCATTTTAGCTGTTCATCTTCTTTTCAGTGTGACATTTCTATCCAGCTTCCACACACATACCTCATTTCAATTACTGACTTAGAAGTCAGACTTTGCATAACTGCTCATAATAGCCAAGTGAAAGGTTTCAGAGTTTTATATTTATCTAAGCATCTGTAACAAAGCCTACAATCCTTGCAAATATATCTCCAGTGTTTGAAGACATTTTATTTCTGAATCTTGATCAGTGGAAAAAGGAATCTGTTTTTCCCAATTCTCTGGTGGTATCTCTAATGCATTTTGACTAGCAGGAATCTCCACATAAATTTTTGCAGTAGGCTTTTATGTGTGCATACATGTGTATAACACAAGGGGGTTTTAAGAAAACACTAATACATATCTAGAATGGAGCAGGTTATACATAACAAGAAGGGTGCAGGTTATTCATTACCAAGTCAGTAGTAACAAGATTAAAATACTTAGTTATTATATTTCAGGGAGCGGAGAAATTTTCATTACCTTGTAAATGAGCTTTTAAGCTTTCTCCTATACATTGCTTATCACTCTCAGCCCAAAATGACACATGACTATCTCTATAAGCTTGGAGACAGACAGCAAAATCCCTAGAGATCTACAACACAGGTGAGTGAATAAATAAGAACTACTTCTCACCTCTTAGTGTTAGTTAAAAAATCAGATAAACCAATACACATAAAGAATTTAAAAAAAAAAATTATGGAAAATAGCTACATGTTTTAACAAGTTTCCATAGGACTGCTCCAGCTGACCCCAGAAGGGCTCCCAACACATTATGCTGCCTCTGCATACTAAAATAGAAGAAAAAACAAAAATACCAGTCAGGATTATAGTGTTCTGGTGGGGATGGGTCAAAGTGTCCCTATGGTAAGAAACACCCCTGAATTTCTGGTCATTGCAAGAAAAAATCCTGAATATCAATTTGTAGTTGAACATCTGTTTAATTTCTTCACATCAGTCTTACATCACTAGTAGGTTGAAAGAAGAATATTCCCCTCTGTGCCAGGGAATTTGAAAATTAAAATGATCATGTGTGCTTATCAAGAATGAGAAAAGACTGGGAGATGGGCAGTGTAAACATTTGGAAAAAATTGCAAACACCACCAAATTCAGACAGTTTCTCAGACTGACAGAGTGGGATTTTGTTCCCTCAGTCTGTTAAAGACATGTTGGTGACATGACCTGGAGGTCTCTAAGCCAACCTTCCACCAGCATGGGACTAAATTGTCAGCAGGCCAGATCAGCCAGAGCTCTATCTAACCAAGTCTTGAACACCTCCCAAAATGGAGAAGTTTATCACACCTCTGGACACTTTGTTCCTCTGGTAAACAATTCTCACACTGAGAATTGTTTTGATAAAATCCAGTCTGAACCTTCCCCACTTCAGTTTGTGGCTGTTGTCCCTTGTTACCTCATCTGCCACTAGAGAGATGAGATTTGTACTGCCACCTTTACAACTGTATTTTGAGTAGTGTCAGGTGTCATGGTATCTTTCCTTAATCTTCTCCACATTAAATATAGTCATGTCCACAATAACTCCTTGGAGTTTGTCCACTCTAGGTCCTTAACCACTGACCATTTTGGTAGCACCTTTCTCGACCCTTTTCACCTCCCCATCCCTCTTGAACATGGCTCAATGTTCTATTGCCAAATAGTTGGCAATAATAACAGTAATTTCCCTAGATCTGCTGATTGTACTTCTCCTGATGTTGTATCTTTAATCTAGACATATACACCTGAACTGCTTCTCTTGATTTTGTTGATAGAGAACTGGAGAGAAAGAAGCATCTCTAAGCATGATTCACCTCATATTTATGTCTAACATAGGTCAGATAAATCATGTACTGGTAGTGCTTTTTACTTTCTGTCAGAATGGGGAATAACTGTGCTGATGAAACATACAGCAGAAATGTCTAACACTGAGAAGAATTAATCCCGCCTCTTCAGTCCCTAGGAGCAGTGCTTCATTAACTAGTAAATAAGGATGACAGAGGACAGGTAATTATCAAAAGCTCCTAGGGAGAAAATAAATATTTTATCATTCCAATGTGCTAAAGTCTTGATGATGTTTTCTGTGTGGAGGAACAGATTTTCAAAGATATCCAAGCATCTGAATACACAGGTAGTCACCTACTGCAGATCAGCTAAAAGGACACTTGGGCAAGGTATTGAAAAGCAGTAGTGACCTGGGTTCCTAACATGCCTCCAGGCTTTGTAAACCTCCCTAGCTATTTCAGTTTCTTTGAAAATCTGTTTTTAATGCTCTTTTGATCATGGACCTCTATGCTGCTTGGTTACTTTTGGAAATCAGAGCCAGCAAGCCTACATTTCTTGAGTGTCAGACAGAAAAGCATATGATTATACTTGGTACATCAACTTCCAAATTCTGCCTGGGCAATATCAGTTCACAGTGCATCCCCATAAAACCCACAAACACTGTTCTCTACTCACCTATAAAAGATGCAATCAGAATATGTATCTAGATGCAAATAAGTCTTCATGCTAATGCATTTGCACTGCAATTCCTTTCAAGTCTGAATGTCTTTAGTTTCCCATACCAGACTCAATTCCTGCAAAGAATTGACAGAAGAGGTGCAAATGAAAAAGCCACCCTCCAAGCAATTAGGGGGGAAAATCAATCGTCCCTGACTGTCACCCTCAATTCCCAGCTTGCAGGTGGGCCACTATGGGATTATGTATCCATACTATACACACATACATCCCCACCTTCTCTATATCAGGATTATTATGATGCTGAAAATATCTTTTTCAGAATTATATGAAACTCAACATTCATTTCCCAATAAACTGATAAACATGCCCTGTGATGCTTTAAAATACCTATTTGTCAGAAGAGGACTGTCTGTGTTTGAAAATAATTACAAGAATGAACTCCAGATGGTCCCGCTGTCAAGGTACAATAGGTGTTTTTTTGACTTAACTAATATGAATTGTGGCAGAGAGAAATCAGATACTCACAAAGCTGAACAAAGCACGTATTCAGTGATATGTCTCTTCTTTTCTGGGCTATTCGAGTAGCATACTTTGAACTTGAGAGAGAGAGAGAAAACAAATAAACCTCTGTGAACAGGAAAACAAGGAGCAGAACACATAAATGCTGTGTTGGGTGTCATATCTTCCAATCATTCATCTATATACTGTGGTGTAGCATTGAATGTTTATATATATATGAGTCATAAGCATATCCATTAATATATGTATTTATGAAATACACAGCAACTAGAAAAAAAATAAATCTACAACAGACAAGCTGAGCGTGAGAATCAGGACATTCTTTGTAAATCCCAACAGTGCTATCTGCTGCTGCCAGAATCATAATTGTCTGCCTGTAACTGCTGCCTCTGCTGCCTCGTCACAAAGCTCAACTGAAGGAGCTCCATGGCCAGGTGTATCCAGCTCCAGTGTGGTATCTCTGAGAAATAGGATGCAGCTCTCCTCAGTCCTTGGATATCCTCATGAAAAAAGGTTCAATTTAATCTGGCATGTATTCCTCTTTTTTTTTTTTTTTATCCACCCTGTCTTTCCATCATATAGTTGGAAAAGTTTTTGTGAATTTGCATAGTTTCATGGATTTTGACACATCATTTCTGACAGGCTAAAAATGTTTTGGGAAGCCACCAACCATGGTGGCTTTTAGCCATCAGAAGCTGCAACCATGCAATCATTTATCACATGACTGAAGGTCGTCACCAAAACAATCCATGTTCAGCAGCCCATCTGTGTCATCTCTTCCTAGCTACAGTCTGCAGTGATGGTGGATCACCTCCTTCGGTCTTTTTAGCTGAAACTTTTTTATGCCTCTGCAACAGGTTTACAGAATGGTTCTTTATGAACCCTTTTGGACATCAGTCCTGCAGGTGACAGGATTTGGCTTGTGCTGCAGCCAAATCTGAGATGTTGCACCCAGGTTGGCCATCACACAAGGTCTGAAAGAAGGTCTGATCAACTGAAACACCTGCATGCTTTTTGGATGCACATCCCAGAAATCTTTGAGGGAGCACAGGGGGGAGAGAGTGCTGGTCCAGTATGAGGATTTAAGAGAACAATCCCAATTGTCTCAGCCCTTCTTGATAGGAGAGGTGTTCCATCTCTCTAATCATTTTTGTGGCCCTCCTCTGTGCTCTCTCCAAAATGTCCCTGTCTCTCCTGTGCTGGGCCCCCAGAGCTGATGCAGCCCTGCAGGTGGGGTCTCAGCAGAGCAGAGCAGAGGGGCAGAATCCCCTCCCTGCCCTGCTGCCCACACTGCTCTGGATGCAGCCCAGGACACCACTGGCTCTCTGGGCTGTCAGTGCACACTGGCAGCTCATGTCCAGCCTCTCATCCACCAGCACCCCAACACCTTCTTCTCACAGAGCTGCTCTCAATCCATCCATCTTCTAATCTGTATTGATACTGGGGACTGCCTTGACCCATGGGCAGGATCTAGCACCTGGCTTTATGGAATTTCAAAAGATCTGCATGGACCCACTCCTCAAGCCTATCAGGATCTCTGTGGATGACATCTCCTCCCTCTAGCATATCAAATGCACCACTCAGCTTGGTGTCAACTGCAGACTTCCTTAGAGTGCAATCAATCCCACTGTCTGCCTCACAGATGAAGATATTAAGGGGAATTGGTGCCAGAATGGATCCTTGGGGGACACCATTTTTTACTGGTGTCCTCTTAGACACTGACTCATGGACTATAACTCTTTGGGCATGGCCATCCAGCCAATTCCTTATCCACCTAACAGTCCATCCATCAAACACACAACTTTAAAGGTAAGAATGTTGTGGTGGCCTGTAGCAAAGGCTTTATAGAAGACAAGGTTGGCAACACCTGTAGCTCTTCTCTTGTTCACTGATGCAGTTCCTCCATCACAGAAGGCCACTAGAATAGGGGATTCTTTAGACAGATGTGACATTAATGACACCTGAGAACAAGTGAAAATAAGCATTTTCCAGCAAACCTTAAAGACAAAGAAAGGTGAGAACCCCTGAGTGGATGTGAACATTTCACAGACAGTCAATGGCCTGACAATAAGTAATCTGAACAATTTATATGGACATTACTAAAGTCCTTATAAGGAGGTGAAGAAGAGGTCAAAAAGGAAAAAAAAAAAGGATAATGGGATAATTACTGCTATAGAAAGAATAGGTTGGAAAAAATGGAACTTTCAATAAAATCAAAAAGTGGGAGCCTCAAGATCACTTAAAGGAAATACTTCATAGAACCAATAGGTGAGCTATGGAACTTCTTATCAAAGGACATTTTTGAGACCAAGGAATAACCAGGATGTTTTTGTGGGTGTCAGAATTACTGTAATTAATTATGCACATTCTGGAGGGTACATTAACCCACACATTTCAGTTCTCACAATCAACCCTTGTACACCTCAAATGAGAGGAGGATGGGGAGGAGAAACAGACGACCTGATACATGACTTGCTGCAGTGTCTCAGTGTCTTGCCATAAAACTTCTTGTCTGTCAGAGATGGAGTACAACCACAGACCTCAGGTTCAGCCTTACAACATCTGTTTTGCACAGCATTTGCCTGGCCACAACCTTCTGAGACACTGATTAGTCAAGTGTTATTTGTACTGCTTGTAGAGGACATGAGAGGATTTAGGACTCTCTAGCAGCACTGGAGTGTGAGTCACCAGGATTGTGTCTTTTCCTGGATGTACATGAGGAGCTTGTTTTGTTTCTCATCAGCTGTGATGATGACTGGGTCATCTAAAAATGTCCCAAGACAGCCCAATCTAAAGTTTCAAGGTTTTCATGATCCACAGATTTCCTTGCTCTCCAAGATCCCTTTTTCTGACATGAACAGTATAGATATCCCGGCATTCCAATTATGAGACCTGCCTTTTCACTTCTCTCCACTCTAAAGCTGTGTGGTGTGATGCCCTACTTGTTGAAGGACTCCATTTGTGAACATTATCAAGCAAAAGCTTGAAAAGGGCACTGGTGCTCTTACATCCATGGAGAGTGCCTTTGAAATCAATGTGTGACTGAGGTGGGAGGAGTAGGGCTACATTCTAGTTTTGTATGGTTTTACTTGTAGCAAAGTTAACTTGTGAGGATGATGAGACAGGTTACCCAGTGAAGGAGTGGATATCCCATCCCTGGCATCATCCAAGGCCAGGTTGGATGGGGCTCTGAGCAACGTGTTCTAGTGCAAGGTGTCCCTGCCCATGGCAGGGGAGTAGGAACAAGGTGGTCTTTGAGGTGCCTTCAAACCTAAATCATTCTAGGATATGATTCTATTTAGGATAATAATCAAAGAAATATTGTGAATATTCTTCAATTTCTTTTTGTAGTTATTCATATAATTACATACCCTGGCCTCATACTCATTTATAAATTGCAAATGGGATAGACGGGAGTTGAAGGATAATTGGGTAGTTTACATAAATTAGATCCCTTAGGTATATCCAGGACCAAGACAGGATATTCAAGCAGAAGAAGAGAGTTATAACAAACACAGAAAAATTTGGAATTAATTAAAATACAACCCACTTAGTCACATTCAGAGCATGTAGCTTACTAAAACATACAACAGAGCTAAAGGGCAGTAATCTATTTTTGGTTCTTGATCTGACTGCAGTCAAATGACTACAGAGCGTTTATTCTGTGCTTTATCTCTATTATCTTTTTAATAATAAGGTGGTGAATGATTGTAGGCGGGTTGTCATATTTTAGAAGAAAAATTCCTCCTGATTTCCACCTCCACCATAAAATTTTCTTCTCAAGCTGGTTCTGCACTGAGCTATTTGAGTTTCACATGAAATCTTTATTTTATTTATTATGTGTTTTCCCTAACCTTTCTGCATGTTGGTTTCTAATAAGTTTTTCAAGATATGTATTATTTTTCCAGAGAATAAGGATCTGCAAGGTTATGTCAGGTTATAAAGCTAGATATTGCCAGAGACTAGACAAGATATCTTGTCCTTGCAAAGCTCATGAAAAAGGTTTGAGACACAACATCTGGGAGTAGGAGACATAAAATGTTATTTGAGGTGGCTGCAAATAAAGAACATATTTAGACATGCAAACAATGTGCTCCTTTATTTTACTGACTTCAGCCGGGGACAAATAGCAAATAAGACATAAGAGATCCAATCTATTAGCAAAAAAGAGGGAGGTGCTTTGCTGCTATTTAGTAATTCTATTTAGGAAAGCAACTTATTTTTAAATAAGACATATTTTTATTAGCAATGTTTGTCTTTCACAGCTGGTAGTTAACAAGCTTGGATAGTGTGATTCTCTTCTCCATAGCAATGGCAAAAAAAGTTGCTTTGCTTTCAGTACCTTGGAGACAGGAGGGGAATGAAAAAGAATAGCTCCCTCTCCAGTCAGCAAGTATGAGTCTGTGGTGGAGAATAGCTTTTGAGGCTGCTTAAGTGACTGTGTAAATTTTGAGATACCACAATGATGGATGTTTTATAAATGCCTATGTAGGTAGATAGATATGACAACGAGAATAGTTTTAGGTTTAACCTGAAATGAGACACTCCATCACCATGTCATCTCTGGAAAGTCAGTTGACCTTCTTGTTCCTGAATCAGACCAGCTGTAAGAGCTGATAAAAAGCTGCTTTTCTAGGAAACCAAGAGCTTAATCAAAACTTATGGGTTTCCAGAGAAGGCTTTTAGTTGATTCAGTGGACCTGGGCTCAGGTCTTCACATCAACAGAACAAGTTTTCTTTGCTGTGCCTCATTTTGCTCTTTTGCCCTCGTCTTCACTGCCTATCAGGCAAGCACTGAACATTAGCTCCCAGAGAGGTCTGAAAGGCTGGAGAGCTTGCTAGTCTGGGCTCTTGCCTTCCCTCTCTTACTCTTCACTTTCTTCTTCTTGTACACATGACTTTGTTTATCAGGAGTTTAATACTTCAGTGTTTTATATGTGTATTGAGGGACAAAGCAATTTACCCTACAGGGATGAAGCTGACAGCATGGTAATTAAGAATAAAATAAATGCTAAGGGTGAGAGCAGACTGCAGTGAATGACTGATTAGTTTTGATAAGGAAATGTCTCTGCTGGTAACAGAATCTACAGCATTTAAGAGCTGAATGGTGATGCCAGAAACAAATACAAATTAATCATGTCTTCATCAGTGTAAATATATTACCTGTGCTGTTCATCTGCAACATATAGTCTGGCTCTGACAGTATCTTCCAACAAATGGGTGACCATCAAGAGACGCTTATTATTTGCACATAAATAAATTGGTTGGCAAGTTCAGAACATCCATATTATTATGCAACTGGAAAGCGAATTTCATTCTCATTGCCACTGCAACAAGACAAAGCATGAAATTCTCCAGAATTAGATATCTGGCTCACAACACTTTGTGTGAATAATGATGCCTGACATTGCTCTTTGGTAAGGATCCTGAAAGGCTTTAGAGGCATGAATGCCTGAATGCCTCTGACTTCCTTGTCAAGTAAGTAATTGTTACACCCATTTCACAAATGAATGAACCACAGCAAATAGCCAAGGAGATGGCATCTTTGTGACAGGGCTGGGAGCAGCTTTCCAGAGAAGCAAGTTCTCACATAGGGAAGGATGCAGACAAAGCAGGTGACAGAACCAGCATGTGGAACTGCTGTTCCGGTTAACTGGTATTGAATTCATCCCATCTGAGATCAGACTCCACAAATTCATCCATACATCTCTATTAGCCATGCAGACCTGTGAGAACAGGGACTCAGTTGCCAGTGTGTGTTCTTGAGCTGCATTTGGGCATTACGGCACTCAAGTGTAACTCTCACATCACCCAGCTGATAAGCAGAGGTGTTTGTCTATAAATTGCTGCCATGCAGCTCCAAAAGCAGCAGAATGCCTTGTAGAGAGGTTGTAGATGCCCCATGCCTTGACACATTCAAGGTCAGGCTGGACAGGGCTCTGAGCAACTTGACCTAGCTGAAGATGTTCCTGCTTGTTGTGGGGAGTTTGGACTAGATGACCTTTGAAGGTGCCTTCCAACCCAACCATTATATGATTCTTTGTAGGTCTCTGGCTTTTGGAATATGCCAGGGGGAGTAAGTTATCAGAGAATCCTGAATCCAATGACACTGAATCCCCCTGCAACCCACTAGCACACATCCATCAACACAGAAAAACCTCTTCTCCTTCTAAAGTACACATTGTCAGCTTTCAGATGTGAACTGTTCCTCCTATCGCAGATCTTCTAAGTGTTTAATATGTCTTGTGGCTCTCAGCCAGGGAAGCTTTTAGGATGCAGTTTGTAGGATCAGGAAGGGTGGTCAGTCTGCTTCTGGCAGACCATTAACACCTCCTATCATCACTGAAGATTTTGTCTCCTATTTGATTAGCAGGAAAACTGTGAAGTAGATTCCCACCACCACTGGTAATTCTACTTATATTATGCTGTTTTATCTATCTGTTCTATTTCCCCCTCTCTTAAGGGATGAGAAGGAAGAAAAATCAATCTGCTGAAAGTATAGAGGGGAAAACAGAAACCCTTTTCTCCAACAAATCACACATCCTAGTAGTAGAATTGTGGCTTTTAATTTCACTGAAGGAGAGCCAGTAATTATTTATAGTTTATCACAACCAGGGAAAGGTTTCCTGAGGTACAAACTAATTATGTTTTTAAATAAACTGATTGTCCATGTAATAAACGATCACATTTTCTAATCATTCTTAGATTTATGTTACTTTATTCAATCATCTCTGTGTAGAACTGAAACCGTAGTAAATCAACTGGAAAAAAATGTCTGGGCTAAATTGAAAGCTCTGCCATTACGAGGCATTATGAAATGAACCAGATAGGAGAGAATAGGCTCCATGCACAAAGCTCCCCGATACACACAGTCTCATACATTGAAAGAATGGTGGTAACTCACAGCCAAACCAGAATTTATATTCATTTAAGGTCAAGCCTTGGTGTGTGCTCCACAGATTTGACATGTATTAAAGGACAAAGGTAAAGACAGTCTTGTTGGCTACAGGGTATCTCAGTCACAGTCGGTGGTGTAAGGACAGTAATTAGAATGAATTCAAGAATGTAGAATAGATGACTGTGTATGACATTTCACTTATGACAGGCAACAAGTGACATGATCTTATCGTGAAATTAGTCATCATCTTAGACTTCTCGTTTCGATCTATAAAATGAAATGCCATGGAGAGCAGCATATTTTTCATTGTTATGCCAACATGTCTTTTTCATAATGTACATCATTAAAATAAGCCTGGGAACTGGAACATGCAATCATAGTAATAGCATCAATAATGTTTAATTTATGTGTTATGTGCACAAAAACCTCTTGGTGCCTGAAAAAACAATGACCTGAAAACACAATTTATCCTCAGCAAGGCAGCATGCTATGCTGCAAAGGATCTGTAGAGTAAGAAGAAAATCAAGATAGGGACTACTGAACAGCACTGGAGTGAAGCAGTGTCAAAGTGTGCTGTGATGCAGAACTGTGGGCAGAGACCTATTGAAATAGGGGCAGATCCTCAGTGGCTGAATCCCTTTGCCACCCCTATCTAGGCAGAGCAGAGCAGAGAGAAGCTGGTAACTTTTGCATGCCAGGTTTTATTCTCTTTCACATTCAAAATGAACCCCACTGGAAGAAAATCATTGGGAACCTGGGAGATTTTTGACAAAATAACTTGTCATAGGTGACTAACCATAGAAAACACCAGTCTATCCTTTCCTTAATCTGAGTATTTGGGGGAAAAAATATAAGCATGAAGTCAGTGCACATGCAGGAGTGCTGGGAGACCTGAGTAGGGCAGGAAGCCCCATCAGGGGCTTGGTGATAGAGTAGGTCAGGACACAGAACTGCAGTACAGGCGTAGCCATCCAGTATCTGTGAGCTCTGGAAGCAGAACCTGCCCCAGTGTGTTACAACAGAGAGGAAGAGGCTGAATTCACCACTAAACTTACAGGTCCATATCTCTTCAATCCCACCCAGACATCAGTATTTCTTTGATTATATGAGCAGGACATTCTGGTCATGTACTGAGAGATTTTAACTGGACTTGCAGCACTGGCACACTTCCAGATTTCTCATGACACTGGATTGCCAGACACTGGCAACATCTATTTGAAGGTCTTGTTGAAGAGATGATGGGCTAAACTTCCTCCTTGATGTGATTGAAAGTGAAGGACCAGTTGATATCCCCCTCATGAGCCAAAGCTAAGACAGTAAATTCCCAATTGTGGCAAGAACAAGCATGGCAGGGCACATGGGAAGAATTGGAGAGACTGAGCAAAAATGTAGGACTGGTGCATTGCCTGGTGAAGAAGTGAAAAAACAGAGGAGGTAAAAAGAGCCCTGGATGACTGAGCCATGAGAGATTTCTCTGAGTAAAGCAGTTCTCTTTTGAGGCAGAGAAGATGCCAGTTTGCTTCTTTGGAATTGTCTCTCCATCATCCTCCCTCACATCCTTGCTGTGACACAGAGCAGTGGGATGCCGTCAGACTGCTGCCACCTGCCAGCTCTGCTGCTCCTTAGTTCCCTGAAGAAGAGGCTGATAGGTAAAATGGGAGGAGGTGGAACTTTTTCTCACCCTAGGGTGAGTCCTGTGGCTCTTGGCTGTAAACAGATTTTGCTCTTTGGGTAAGGATGGATGGAGAAAGGGTAACTACTCATTGAGAAATCCTGGCTCCTCTCTGATTCCAAGAGGCAGAGACAAAGATCAGATTTAAATATAAGAGGTTTATTAAAAAGCTTCTCTCAAAACCCAAGCCAGAAACCTGGGAAAGTGATGCTAAGCCTTATGTTGCACTGAAGGAGTTACTCTTTCCACTCACAAACATTAATTAAATGGCTAATAAGCAACAGTTTATTAAAGACAAGAAATTAATTAGACCAATAAATAAGTCAAGAGTAACTAATTCCCAGACTATTATCATAACAACAGCAGTTTTCTGTCTTTCTCTCCAGAGAGGTGGCACCTCCTGCCTCTCACGGCTCTATGCCAGCCCATATCAGACTGCCACTTGTGCTGGCTGTCATGGCTCTGCTTCCCATGCCAGGCTCTCAAAAGTGTTTCTGACACTCTCAGCACTGTGGGAGCGGACAAAAGCACTCTGAGCTTGAGGGGGAGGATGTGAGGATCAGCTTCCACATGAGGCCACCAGTCTTGTGCAGATGGACTGGGGGACCCAACCCTTCACTGCCCATCCTGACTTTAGACTGGTCCCACCAAGGCTGAATTGACAAGCAAAGGGGCTCCATAACCTGGTGTCCCTCAGAGAAATCTGCTATATACAGGCCACCAGTTGGGTGCAGGATGCTCCCTGTCACTTGGCCTCCAGGTCTCCAGGGCTGGGCCCTGACTTTGTGTTTAGCTGCAGAGAGGTAAGTAGAGAGAGAGAGTGACTTAAAAACTCATGTGTATGGCTGTGTGTCATTAGGATTCAGACAAATCTGGGGGTTGTGAAACCTGAGTAACTTTCCAGCTCAGACTCCAGCCAAAGTAATATTTGTCAGGTAGAAATGTTAACTACATCTACCCTCATTATATCAAATTTCCAGGCATACTGAAATCATCAAAAAGTGGAAGAATTTGCTCTGATGTGCATCACATTATTTCTCAAACACCTCATTTCCAAGGGGGGCACTTTTCAGGAGAGTGAGAAAATTACAATAGTTTCAAAGCACACACTTAATTTGTGGGAATCAGGGAAAGGTCTTATATTAGTCAAAGCGTCAACTCTCAATCAGTGGAAACTTGTATTCTGTGCACAAGGATAATCTCAAAAGACAGAATGAAGTGTCTTTGGTCAATTATTTCCATTACAAGGAAATGCTTTTGGGTAAGGATAGTGAGAAGTTTTTAAATGAGCTTGCTTGATGATCACTGGAGGTACAAATTCATCTTGCTGTCTAAAAATTCAATGGTACTGTACTCTGTGATGCTACCATGCAAGACTGCAGTCTGACAGGCTTTTGTAGGTGTAGTCATATAAAAATTTCTCTCATCTCTTCCCTCCTCCCATCTGTGACCCAGTTTGCAGGTCTTGAGATGATGCTCCAGTAATTTAAGCTTGAAGAACTATCTCTACTAAAACAGACTAGAAGGGCACACACTTGATGTGTGAAGGCAGTTGTGTCCAGCTCAGGGGAGAAAGAAGGCAAGGAGGGAGGCAATAATAAATATCTGGAGTATCTTCTTAAACCACTGCTGCACCCCACCATGAATCCATGTTCCAGTGCTGTTCCAGTCCCTGAGGCAAGCACAGGTGCTTGAAGTTTTGGGTTCTAATTCTGACAGTAACATGGGTTGACTGTGATGTGTATTTAGCAATCATCTGTTGATCTGTAAATTATTTGACAAATTGAATGCATACTTTACAGTCTCATTTTAAAACACATTCTAGAAGAGACTGACGCCAGTGTTATTGAAAAACCAAGCAATTGTTTATGGGTGAGAATCAGGAGGAAGACCAACAGGAGGAAGGCCAAGAGGGCAGATTTCCAGGTGGGAGTCTGTCATAGATCACCCAACCAGGATGAAGAAGCAGACAAAGTATTCTATAAGCAGCTGGGAGAAATCTTAGGATCACTAGCTCTGGGATGAGTAATATACATGGGTGTTTTCTACCTGGACTTTAGTAAAGCTTTTGACACCATTTCCCACAGCATTTTCCTGGAGCAACTGGCTGCTCATGGCTTGGGTGGGTGTACTCTTCAATGGGTATAAAATTGGATGAATGGATTGGCCCAGAGAGTGGTGGGGAATGGAGTTACATCCAGCTGGGAGCCAGTCACTAGTGGTGTTCCCCGGGGCTCTGAGGTATTTGGGCCAGTCCTGATTAATACCTTTATCAATTATCTGGATGAGGGGATAGAGTGCATCCTCAGTTAGTTTGCAGGCAACACCAAGCTGATCTACTGGAGGGCAGGAAGACTCTACTGGACAGGGTGTATTGATGGGCCAGGGCCAATTGTATGAGGTTCACAAGGCCAAGTGCTGGATCCTGCACTGGGGTTACAACAATCCCAGGCACCACTACAGGCTGGAGCAGAGTGGCTGGAAAGCTGCCTGGTGGAAAAGGACCTGGGGGTGCTGGTCAACAGCAGCTGAACATGACCCAGTGTGTGCCCAGGTGGCCAAGAAGGCCAATGGCATCCTGGCCTGGGTCAGCAGTGCTGTGGCCAGCAGGAGCAGGGCAGGGACCGTCCCCTGTACTGGGCACTGCTGAGGCCACAGCTCGAATGCTGTGTTCAGTTCTGGGCCCCTCACTGCCAGAAGGACACTGAGGGGCTGGAGGGTGTCCAGAGAAGGGAACGGAGCTGGGGAAGGGTCTGGAGCACAAGGGCTGTGAGGAGCAGCTGAGGGAGCTAGGGATGTTTGGTCTGGAGAAAAGGAGGCTCAGGGGGGACATTGTCACTCTCTACAACCCCCTGAAAGGAGGCTGTAGCCAGGTGGGAGATCAGTCTCTTCTCTCAGATAACAAGTAATAAGAGCAAGAGGAAATGGCCTCAAGTTGTGCCAGGAGATGTTCAGATTGGATATTAGGGAAAAATTCTTCATGGAAAGGTTTGTCAAGCATTGGAACTGGCTGCCAGGGAACTGGTGGAGCTACTATCCCAGGAGGTATTGCAAAGATGTGGAGATGTAGCATTTGAGGACATGGTTTAGGGGTGGACCTGACAGTGCTAGGTTAATGGTTGGACTCAGTGACCTTAAAGGTCTATGCCAGCCTAAACTATCCTAGGATTCTATGAATCTGAAGCAAATATTAATTTAAAATTCACTTAAACTGTAGCCGTCTCTGATTAGATGCTGCTGTTGACTCAGGTTGGTTCCTATGTTGTTTATTTTGCCATACACAAGGTCTGCTTGCTGTTGTCTCCTTTAAACAAGAATGCAGACTCATACCCACGGGGAGCCAGGGAAGGAAGGATTGTATGGATGTATTTGAATTACTACAAATGTGTTCACATCTCTTCCCCAGGTGTATACTGCCAATAGTGCTCGGCAGATATAAATCAGTAGCTCCAATTATTCCAGCAGAGCTGAACTTGACTTTTTTTCCACGGGGAATTTGGCCAGTTGAGCGTGTGGATAGAACAGTTCAGTGCTTGGCTTTATATTTTGTTTTTAAGAAAGGTTTGCTAGGCAGGGAAAGAATTTTTTCCAGACCAGAACATTTCTGTAATATCTGTTATTTATTCAGAGCAGTCCGTTCTATTCCAAAAGCAATGGAGTTGCTCTTTTGAAATATTTATAATTTATTTTAGGCAGACAAGAAGCAGAACTATTGCAGGCAGAAAGAAATTGCCCAAACTGATCGAGTGGCAAGCTGGATGGCAAGGTCCTCTCAAATCCCCAGGGATTTCTTCCCTCTGTCTCTGTGCTGCACATCCTGAATTTACTCATCAACCCAGTCTTGCCAGTCTTGTAGGCTAAGGTGATATGAGGAAGTTTAATACAAGAAATAACTATTAAGGACTGAGGCAGGCTAAGCAAAATTTTTCTTCTTTTCCCTCAAAAACAGTATTTAGCAAATTTGAGCAACCAGGTTCTACAAATACCTACTTGAGGTCAATTTAGTAAACAGAGTAGTATCAGCAAATGCCAAGTGCCCAGAGGAGAATATATGGCTCCAGAAAAGCTTCTATTGTATCTAATGTCCATTAGCTGATCTCTCACCTGCTAATATTTCCTTGCATAAAACAAGACCAGATATTTTCTGCTAGCACAGCTCCTAATCACCCAGTGTTGGCCAGCTTCCTGCCAAAGCTGGGAACAGTCATGGCTTGTATTTGATAAACCTCTGAGCTTATTGAAATTACTTTGGTTTCAGGAAGAATTCAAGAGGACACAAGCATGAGTCTGTATAGGGAAAGGTGAAGGAATAACCAGGAGTTATTCAGAAGATATGAAATGGATTGGTAAACTCTAAAGGCCTTTTCTATCATTTCAGGATTTAGGATTAAGAATGATTCGCTTCCGAGGCACAGTGGAAATCTGCATTAGAAGAATACAAAAATAAATACACACAGTAGTCTATTAGCATGAGACTGAGCCAGGCAGATGCTACAGAAAGGGATGCTACATGGTACTTAGAGTGTGATGAAAGACACCTCAGTCTCTGTGCCAGGTATGGTGTGAGAATAGCCTACCAAAAGCTCTGGGAGTCTGAATGAATGTCTGGATTATTGCATTTGCAGGAAGTAGCTACAGCATGAAACAGGCACCATTAAACACTAAAAAAAAACCCAAGTAAAAAAGCAGGAATAGCTGAGGCCATACCTCATAAATGTTTAAGAATGGAGTATTTCATACTGGTACAGTAGAGAAAATGACTCTGTTTGCAGTGGCATTCTGATACCCTAGCATAGACTTTTGCCTGATTATCATCTGGATAGCCCCTGTGAGATCCAGCTTTGAAATTTATGTGATGACACAGGCAAACTTGAAGTGGGAAGACAGTGATTGAACTATTGCAGAAAAGCAATAGACTTTATTGTCCACCAGCACAATGCAAATGAGTAATGCCAGATTTCTGTCTGATAAATGTCTTCTGAAGGAAAAACTTTGGGAAATACGATGGGAAAGTTTTGACTGGAATTACCTAGCCATCACTGAGGGTGAAAATTAATTTTGCTGAACTTCAGCTATCTAAATGTTAGGTCAAAACTAGTTTTGCTGAACTCTTCTAAATCAATGGAGGAAGGTGGGCAACCCTAGAGGGTAAGTCCTGCATATTAAGGAATTTACTAGCACAGACTTAATTCAAAACTCTGTGTGATATAAGTAGTCTGGTTTTGTTTACAAATTGACTGTTGTGAAGGGCTCATGCTACCAGTGGAGCAGCTTGGAGGATAGCTTTTCCTCCCAGAATTTTCAGCTGAGCTGGTCCCCACTGACAGCTCTGCTGGGCAGCTGGTGACCAGGCACACTGACTCAGCAGGGATTCTGATCTTGCATTGAAGACACTTCTCTAAACAGTGACAGGAGGAACCCCTACTGTGAAAAGAGCAACAAATACCTTGCTCCTCTGTCACTGTGGGCATTCCTATAAGGAACAGCATCTCCAAAATATTAGAGCAGACAGGAAGCAGCTAAGATGAGCATTCCTGAATAGCACAAGGTGCTTGAACTTCAGCAAAGAAAATCTTCCTGAGAGTTTTACCAGATCCAGACACTGCTTGGCTCTTCAGAGATGTTGGCTTCTGAGCCTCTGGGTAATTAATTGTATGCTACAGTGACTCCTTCCTGTAGTCCTTCAGGTACTTTTCTCTAATCTTCTGTCAATTTTAGGCATCTCAGTACTTCACAAGAAACACTTCCACTTCAGTGTTATTATTTCTCACCACAAAGAGAAACTTGGAATAATCTGGAAAGAAAAGAGAATGTTAAGAAATTCATCTAGATAAATGTTTTGAGGAGCTTACAGTAGGTCATTGTAAGGAAAGCAGAATAAAGCATGCAGTGACTTGTCTCCTTGTTGATGGTGAATGAAGAATTAGAATTTCACTCCTTTTTGAACACTGGGCTTTAAAATATATTTTTAATTAGAATGTATAAGTGTCAAATATAGTATTTCTCATATTAGAGAAGCCTTAGGAAGTCTTGGCCTGAGTCACCTGAGTTACCCTGAGAAAAGACCCCACCCAGCAGTGAGTGCTGCAGGGGCAGAGAGCTGGAATAGTGCTCCCAGAGCCTACTCAGATCTCTTTGCCATTTCCCACATCTACTGGAGACCAAATGTTTCGTTTTCTAGGCCAAGACACCAGGGCAGGGGTATCAAGCAGATATTTGACTAACAGCAAAAGGATCAAACAGATGCAGGTAGGTAGAAACGATCTGCTCTGCTGTACTCAGACCGGAGTAAGCAGAGTAAGCACTAAGCTGTGCCAGAGAGCCAGCACTTGGGGCCACCCTATGTCTCCTGAGACATCACAACAGATGCCATTAGTACTAAGAATAGCTATGTGGCACCTGCCAAAAAATACTCTTTCCCTAGAGTCCACAGTGGAAGGGATTTTCTGATTTATCCCATGTTCATTCTCTCTATGTATTCTTTTCCTGGCATTGATAGTATTAGCTGAGCAGGCTACCAGCCTCACACACTCATCCCCAATCTTCAGGACCTCCATCTCCCTGCAGCCAATGCCCCAAAGACAATCTCAGAGTAGAAGCAAAAAGTTGCCTTACAAGCCATGCTCTCCTAGGCCCTGAGAGTGTTGCAGCTGTCACTAAAAGGTGGAGAGACCTCAAAAATCCCATTCATTTGTTGTTGTTATCCTGTGATCCCTCTCTGTTGTTTGTAGTGTCCTATGAGAATAGTCTGGGCTTGACTTGGAGAATGTGTACCTGGGCAAGGATGTGTAAGAAATATATATTCTGGGAAAAGTGAGTTCCTTAAAAGGGTGTCTGGCATTTGCTTTTGGCAGCCTTGCATATGCTGTTGGCAGATGTGCTGCTGTGTTCCAGAAATCATCGCCACACACTGATCAAAGCTCATTTGCTTATTAAAATCTCTATGTAGCCTTCTATTTTCTGTGTAAGTTGTATTTAAGTGTGCTGGTTATGGCTGAGATAGGGTTAAATTTCTTCACAGTATCTGCTATGGGGCTGTGTTCTGGATTTATGCTGCAAACAGTGTTGATAACACAGGGATGTTTTTGTTATTGCTGAGCACGTCTTACACAGAGCCAAGGCTGGGCCTACCAGTGAGTGAGCTAGCCAATTGTCTCTTTTGGGATTTATTTCTCTTTGTTAGTTTGCTTTTCAATATGTAGTAGTAGTAGTAGTAGTAGTAGTAATAACAATAATAAATAATGATAATAATAAGTAGTAGTAGTAGTAGTATTACTGCCATTACTTTTATTATAATTATTAGACTGTTCTTATCTCAGCCCATGAGTTTTCTTACTTTCACCCTTCCAGTTCTCTTCCTGCCATCCCACTGGGTGGACAATGAGCAAAGGGCTGTGTGGTGCTTATTTGACAGCTGGGGTTAAACCACAGCATTAAGTCATCTGATGCATACGTTTTCTTTTACACTTTCATGTCATTAATAATCTTTAAAATGTAGAAGAATATTACTAGCAGGTGAGAGCTTCTTTGTAATGGTACTGAGATCAAATAATTCTGTAAATTAAAATACGTATTTTCCTTCAAATAGGTTATTATTTAGCACTGACATTAATTATAGTTTTTCTTAACTATCTCAGTGTCTCTCTGTTGCTGTCTTTTCATTTTTCTGTTTCTCATTTTCCCTGCTTTCCCCATCACCTGACACAAATAAAGAATACATAGGCAATTATTGGGATTTTTAAGGCAAATTTGGCAGCGTCTTTATTTACTTTGATTCAGATGACAGCCCTATCTGACAGTTTTCCAGGAACAGTGTTTGTTAGCTGAATAAATGTAGGTTGGCAGTGCTAACAGAGAATTTCCATTTTGTCTAAACCCCCTGAAAATCTACTTCTAATCAGTGTTGAGCATAATTTATCTTTACAGGCCCACAGAGAATGAAGAACAGCTGGAACCCAGAGCATTTCTCTGTGGGCTGTGTTTTGGCATGTGATCCACCTGGGCAGTGGACATGACCCCGCAGCTCTCTGCCAGCTGTGGTTGTTGATGGGCACATCTCAGGTAACCACTGTCTTTGTGACCTACATTTGCCTTGCTCTATCAAAAAACCAACCAGATAATGAAGTCACTATTTCCAAAGACAACTGCAATTGTTCAGTCTTCCATGTCCATGGGTAATTAATAAAGAGCAGATTAGTGGTGGATCAAATGGTCCCATCACAAAAAGCACATCAGAAGTGATGATGTGGATGAGAACCACTTTTGGCCGTGTGCATCCAGCTCTTTGCTGGCTCTTGGGTAAGAGCCGATGCTGGGCTGTGGGACAGAGGATGTTTCATGTGAAATGGCCTGGCTGGTTTGTGGCCCTGTGCTCTGAGGCTGCAGGGAAGGTTCTCTTTCTTGAGTCCTCAATAAGGACACCCCAGGAACAAGGTAGGGCTGAGAGGGTTAGCAGCACAGGTGTAAGGAGGGCACAGGATACAAGTCCCTTCTACCTTTGTCTGCCCTCTCCCTGCCCGAGTGTGGGCAGAGCATGATGCTCTCTGGTCTCCCTCATCACTTCCCACTCCCTCTCTTCCCCCATGGTGTGTGCACCCTGCTCCTGCAGCCCTGGCACCAGCCAGCCTGGTTCAGGGTAGAGGCAGAACATGTGTCCATTCAGGTACAGGCTCAGACTACCCTCAGCCAGTGCTCTGCCACCATCCCACTGGCTGGTTGGGAAAGGAGCAAGGGATTCCCTACTGGTCCCATTCCTCCACGTCCTCAGTGCTCCCCCTAAACTTGTCCCAAGCAGCTGGAACAGGACATAGTGAGGCAGGAGTAGAAGATCCCCATCTCTGGGGTTCCATTTCCTTCTTCCTCCTGTGCTCCTTGTAGGCTGACAGGGCCAGGAGATGGGCCTCAGCCCCAGCCCCTGTCCTATATTCCCCATGGGAGCTGACCATAGGCACAGCCCAGGGTTAGCATGGACCAGGGGGGGCTCTGGGTACAGAGTATGGATGTGGCCACCAGAGTGGTGGTGTCAGAGGTCAGCTGCATGGATGTGAGCCATGCTGCACCAGCTGGCCCCTGGGACACAGCTCAGTCCCTGGACAGGTAGGTTGTTAGGAGAGGGAGAGCTGCCCAAGGCTGGACATGTTTTGTAACGTCATGGGCGGGGTCAGACCCCGGGAAGAAAGGGGGAATGCAGAGTAAAATGTTGTTGAAGGCTGTGTCTGTCCTTTCACTGACCTGTGTACATATGGCTCAGTGATTTTAGAGGGTAGCAATGAGGCAAACAGAATGCACCCACTTTGTAATTATCTCCCATAATTTCTTAGAGAGCTACCCTGGTGCAACCCACGCAAGTCTGACAGAGGACCAAGCCTCAGCTCTGCACTCAAGACTTGTGGTGGATGTTTCTCCCCTGAGGCTGCCCACACACTCCTCTCACTGCACAAGGCATAGTCCTGTACCTCTGCAGGAGCATCTCTAGTGAATTCACTGCCCTGTGACAGGGGATGAAGCATCCTTATGTAGATTGGATTAGACTGAAATGTCAAATGCTCATACGTGTCCTCACTTTCCCCAGTGGGGAAGCAGGCAGCTGAGGCTTTCTGATGTTTGTGCTATAAAAGCAGAAAGATGTTCAACAAAATGGCTGTGAGGTGCAGATGCTCCATAATTACAGCATGTCCAAAAGTGAACCTGGTTTCACAGGACAGACCCAGGTCTTATCACAAAAAAGTCCTAAAGAATGACTGAATACACACGAGACCGAAGGAAATATACATGAGCTGCTTCTCCTAAATGCCATGTTCTGAAGATAAATTCCAGGTACCTTGAAGACAGCCATTTCCAGTGGCTGCATTATATGATCCTGCACCACCACATCCCCTCAGAAACAGCTGGTGAATTGCACTCCAAGAGTTCAGGCTCATTTCGGCAGTCTTCAGCATAGCTCATGTGGGAGAGACTGAATTTCTACCCAAACTGCTTCCTACAGCACCAGTGGGACACTTGATGACTTCACATCTGGCCCAGGATGGGTAAAACATCACAGCAGGAACGATGCTAAATTAGTGCAAAAGGAGCTCATTCTATACTCACATTTGCTGGCATAAATCAGGAGTCATTGCTGCAAATGAGGTTACTCCACAACAAATCTTGTAGAGACATGACCAACACTGCCCCTGGTCGCATTTTTTCTAAGTAGGATAAGAAGATGGTGTGCTGAGTGCCAACTGCACTGCAAGTTTGTTTGCTGTAGGAGCAGACATCTGTGGAAGAGCCCTTGACACTTCTAAGCCTGTGCGTGAATCACTGCACACATCACAGATCAGCCGGAGAAAAAGCACAATCGGGGCCTATTTTCCTCTGCAAGGTGTCAAGTCACATTTTCATTTTTAAATATTTCTCAGGTTCTCCAAGGTGAGGGAGAAAAAAGCAAACCCTAGAAGTATTTCCTAAGCCTGATTAGTTTCATGTTTGTAGGTGACATCCACCTGCAAACCGCCAGAAGCTGCCTCCTGGACTTAGAGGCTGTGCAAGGATGGACAGAGTTAGGGCAGAATTTCTAATTGCCATCCCCTCTAACTATGCATTTATCTGTCAAGGCTTTTTGACAGATTACAGGCAAGCATGTGTCCTGTCCAATCAATTGGAGAATAGCAAATACCATGATTCGTCCCAATGAAGGGCTGCTCTCAGCTGTACCTTGGCCTGACATTGGGTTTGTGCTCCAAGTATTCAAAGGATGTGTCTTTTTTAATAGGATCTTAGTATAAAGAAGTGCATGGGAGTTAGAGGGAGAAAATCCATACTCTTATTCGCATAACCCCTCCTTACCCAGTTATAGAAGATCCCTCACGAAAGGATGATAGGAAAAAGAAGAATTTTCTTCTACAAGGGCATGGCAATGACCAGATGGCTTTAACCACATAGAAGTCCCTTTGAAAGGAGCATATTACAGTCATTTATATGAAAAGCTTAACAATACTTTTATGTCCTCTGATCCTCAGAAGCCTCCATCACGGATCCTTATGCTATAATAACACATAAAACCTTGTAATACTTGAAACTATTATTTAGCACAGCTGTGCTCCCATTCAAACAGGTTTTTAAAGCTGTGTATTAGAGACACCATTGTTTTCCTCAATCACATACATCAAGGGCAGAATTGTGGACTGAATCAACTTCTACTCTCCTGCTACTTGATTATGCTGTGTTTTGATGCAAACCCAGCAAAGTCCAAGGCATGAAGAGTGTAAGAATTAAGTGGGATCAGACTTCATATGGTTGTGTTTTCTGAGGCCATCTGGTTAGCAGCATGTATTAAGAGAGCAAGACAGCTGCTCTAAGTATAACAGTAAAGTTGATGAATGTGGCTTAAACCCACCAAGAGTTTAGCAACTGATGATGTCAGCCCAGGGAGACATTACACATGCCCTTGTAAAAAACTTCATGTCAGCCCATGAAATATCTTCCATGCACTGACTTCTAGAATTGGGTCTTTTATATAATATCTTATGGTCCAGGCCATCTGGAATACAAGCTGCCAAAAGCCATGAGAAGTTTGCTGCTAGCTCGCTTCAGTACACAGAGTTGTGGGGTTTTGAAAAGACAAGAGAAATGCAAATAACAAGGTGTCAAAATATTGGAGGAGAATTTCACTAAAACTTCACTCTGGAAACAGGTGGTCTTTTTTTTTCCCAAAATTTTAACAGATTGAAGTACACACATTGGAGCAAGAGATTGTCTTGCCATTTCTCTTCCTTGTAAGCAGAACTGTGTTTCTTTAAGATACATCATCATCCTTCTATACCATAAGCTTCTGGAGCACAACATACTTAAATTTTTTCTGCTGAACACATAAGTGCAATTCAGTGAAGGGAGTGAGCTCGTGCTTCCCTGAACCAGCTGGGATAAGTTGCTATCTTCAATTCAGGTGTGCTCAGAAATGTTTCACTAAATTTTGGCCACCGTCCCCTCCTCCACAAAGCTGTTGTTTTTGCTTTTCTCTTCTGAGTTAGACCTCTCAAAGGCAAGAGGCCAGATGGTAAGCACCTGACACAGAGTGGAAAGTCATTATTACCAGTTGTGTAACACAGCTTTGTAACTGCTTCTCTGGAGCTGGCAACAGAACAGAGCTGGCTCAGACTGGGAGCCTGTTGGTCCGGCTGCTCACCCACCTGACTGAAGCTGCAGGTCTGCACTTGGCTGACCTGGAGCTGCAGGGAATTCAGGACATGGAACCTTGTGTCCATAAGTGTTGACACTGCTGAAGAGGTGTTAAAAGGCAAAGTGGATACTACACCCTGTTTTATCTGTGATGTGTGAAAAACTACAGAAATTTTGCCTCTGAGATTTTGCTTACTTTTTGTTGTTGGTGGTGGTTGTTTTGTTTTGTTTTCTGCTCAGGTCGAAATTTGCTTGCCCTGTGCTTTGTGATTGATTCTGATGGCTGGAAACAAAATCAAAACAGAATTTATAGCAAATAATACTCCATGAAATAAAACCTGATTCAGACAGAATTAAATCTTTATCAGTTTATTTAAGACAGTCTTTTGTTTTACCCTTGTTGACACCATTTAGCTGTGATCATGAACTCTGTTGAGGGAGAAGTCTTTGCTAACAACTTGCATTTCCTCTGTTTCACTTGGGTTTGAAATGCCAAGTGATTATGATTTGCATCATGCAAAAGATTATTTCATTTTCAGATGCATTCAGAGTTGTACCTTCAATGCCTTTTCTAACAGAAATGCAAAATTACATAATATCAAGGCTAACATAATCAGATGCTGATATTACACTTTCAGAGGCCTTTTCTTTACCATGGATTTCACCATGAAGCTTTTACTTGCTCTTACCAGAGCTAGTCCTGGAAGCAGGTTTGCTGCTCTGCCTTTGATTCCTGGAAAAGCTGCTTGTTTGAATGCTTTCTGTTACAGAACTGGTGAATATTTGTAGATAAGATACAGCAAACATGTTGGTAAGTCATTGCTTTCTTCTAGACAAGGGAACAGGAACACCCCAAATCTTCTGGGACATGATAGGAAGCAGACAATGCTCAGGCTCTGTCCCCACCTGAATTGCACAGAGGAGCAGTCATCTGCTCTCAGGCAGCTCACTGTGGGACTGGGACCTCAGTCTGACTAAACATGAAAAAGACAAACCATGGGAGTTGCAAGACAGGCAAGCAGTGCTGGTTCACCCCTGAGGACTTAAAAGATTTCAAACAATCAAGGCCAGCCTCACCTTGACATTTTTTTGTATTACTAAGTTAAAAACAAGCAACAGAGGAAAAAAAGAGACTCTGTGTCTCATCTGAATAACGTAAGGGAGCACAGATGACACATTTTTCCTTATTTGCAGGTGGCATAAATGAACTCTGTACAACGTCAAAAGAGTTTTCTTCTCTGTTTATGAGCAATGTCTTAATTTGCATTATTGTCACATACTGAGAACAGAGATGTAAGTTGACTTTCTCATGGGTAAAAGCTGCAGTGCTCCCCACAAAAAAAAGCTAATGTGGGGGGCTCCTTTGACATCCACATGCACTTTGTGATTTTGCAATTGGTAGCAAAATCTGCATGAGGGTAGCAAGAACAGGTAAGAGTTTTGAGTATGGATGCAAGAAGACTGTCAAGAGCTCAGTGATCTGGGCAGAAAGCAAAAATAAAACTCCTCAAATCAGAGAAATAGAATTTCTTAACACAGTGTTCTCCAACTTCCATATGGAAATTTCTCTATTCATCTCAGGAACACTTCTACAAACAAGTAAATCTGTATAAATATAGGATCTTACTCCATGCTGTGTATAATCTGAGTTGAACTGCCTAGTTTGATCATAATTGTGGTGCCAACAGGTGCCAGGGGAAGCTGGACTGGACATCATGGATGGCTCTTTTAGGCATTTAGTGCTTATTTGGCAAGGCTTGCTTCTGCCCTAATGAGTGCACTGGGGACCCATTCCAGAGCAGAGACAAAATCAATTTGCTTTCACAGAATTTTCAGCACTTTTCTAGGGTTAGAGCTGTGTTTATTCATGATGTTTCTGATATTGGAGGAATTTACAATGCATTCCAACAATGTCAGCAGATACTTATGTTAGTCATTAATTCAATGGACTGATATAATTTGGATTCTCACTGTATCTGTGAATACATGAGTGGGATTTTAAAATACAATATGTGATTGCTCCTGTCAAAAACTAAATTACAACCCTGAAGGAAAGATTATGAAGCATCTTCCAAAAAGCTATAGGTATATTTTTATAGTAGTGACTATTGGACAGATTTTTGACATATGGTCTGATCTATCATTCTTCTGATCTTGCTCACTGATTTGGCAAAATGTGCAAACCTGCCTTCAAGAGATTAAGGTGAGAAGGGAGGAAATCTGTGACAAAACCAGAGAAGTTACCAAGAACAGAAAAGAAGAACAGTTTCCCTTAGCAAAAAAGAATCTGGTCCAAAGATAAATGTTTTAGATCTTCTGAAAAATTCAGAGGACCTTCAACTCTAATTACATTCAGCAAGACTTAAGGGCTTGTAACACTCAGGAGAACTATGCTCGCCCTTGGAGAGCTGCATATTTGCATTTTCAATCCTATTAACCTTGCTGATATCTGTTGGTTGTACACCATATTTTATATGCTGCATATGTCTATCTGACCTGCTGTCAACATCTGTTCTTCCAATGCTACAAGTGTGCCTAACTACAAAATATCAAACTACCAGTATCTTATTGCTGCGTTTTATTTTTGTCTTGTTTCTTAAAAGTATGCCTTCTTGGAGATTGGGTACTGCACAAAGAAAATAGATGGTTTCCTTTTAGCAGTTAATAGCAGCTGAGGTCTGGGAAATTTGGGACATAGAAGCAGCTTTTTCCACCTTGTCTTCTGTGTTTGCTGCCTGGAGAAGTGAGGGGCTCCCTGCACTAGAAATCTTCATGATGCGACCGAGCTAAGTCTGGAAATGAGGACATACTAGTACATTGTGGAGGGGAAAGGCTGCAGCTCTACATTTGTCACGTCCTTCTGTTTCTCTGCTAGGGAAACAAATAAGAAGAAATGTTATAAAAGAAGACAGGGAAGAAAAATACCAATGGAAGCATTATCTCACACTGATTTTGAGTCTGATTCCAAGTTAAAATTTCACATTGTCAGGCAGTTTAAGAGGGTCTGTAAGTATAAGAACAGATTTGAAGAGCTTCAAGCTTCCCAGCTTGAAGGGTGTTCAGCAAAATTGAAGATGGCACCAAGCTAGTGATTAATGGAAATATTAAGTGCATGAAAGAATAATGTATTTATATTCTGAACAGCATCACACTACCAATCAGTTGTTTTGTTATAATGTGCTCCAATTATCCTGAGCTACTGATGCAAAGACATTTTGATCAGTTGAATCAATAAGAGAATTTCATTATTGCAGCTTCTTGTTCAATTCTGGAGAGCCAGGGAACAATGAGCTCTTGATTATCCTCTGTGTAAATGTTGACAAACTTTACTCATATCGACTAATGTGCTCCTGGAAGACAGTGAGATTTTGCAGGGATGGTGATGGGCCACTGCAGAACAGAACAGAATAGAACAGAACAGGATAGAATAGAATAGAATAGAATAGAATAGAATAGAATAGAATAGAATAGAATAGAATAGAATAGAATAGAATAGAATAGAATAGAATGTATGTATCACTGTAGGTATCTGATTTCTAAACATTATAGTTTTGGCTGATTTCAGGGAGTACTCTGCCAACCTTTCTTTAGTCATAGGCTGTGTCTGCAATGCCTTGGAATGGGTCTGTGCAGCAGCATTGGTGCTGAGCTGTGGGGACCCATGTTTCTCACATTTCAAGGCAGTTTCTCTCAGACTATATCCAGTCTGGCCCCAAGAATGAACACCTATCAGAGACATTGGTGAATTCATGAGAAATATCTCCTGGTTCTGTTTTATCCAAAAGGAAGCTTGTTTGTATATTTGAAAGCCTTTCTATAAGGTGACCCAAACACAGTGAAGGGGAACTACTAACTCAGGTTTAAATAGTACTCCTGGGTTGATTTGATCTGAAATGCCACTGCCAGTGCAACAGCATCACAATTCTCTTGCAGCTGATAATCTCTTGTTATGATTTTGAGGGGCTTCTTCCAAAGACAGCTACATTTAATACCCTGAATATTTTTCCTCACTCTTTCTCTCACTCTTTTTCCCACTGTAATTGCTTGTGGCATCAAGCATTCTGATTTTTTTTTTCTATATTCATCTAACAGCACAAATCCTGCATCCTAATCAGTGAGCTCAGCTATGGTCAAAAGCTGAAGACAGGAAGACATGACAGCTCGTTACAAGACTTCATAACCACTGTTCTTTTAATGTTTCAGAGAGCACAATAGAACAGGCCAACATTTTTTACTTACAAATACTTTTTGATGGAAAAATGAAAAGACACTGAGAGATGAATCAGTGCTCTAGGAAATTGTTGACAATCAGCTGGCTGTCTGCAACCATGGCTGATGGTAAAAAGGATGAACTTTAAAAGAATACAGCTGCTTGAAATAAAAGCTAAAAAAGTAAAACATTTTTCTCTGGGCACAGTGTCTGACAGTAACCAAACAACTCCAGTCTAGTGTTTTAAAGCAAGGTGGCAGAAAAACCACAAAGAGGAAAGCAGAGAGCTAGAGATGATGACAGTATTTCAGATCAGACTCAAAAGAAGCTGGCTGTTATACCATTCTCTCATCACAGCCATGAAAGCTTGCAGGAGCTGATCAACAGCTTCTTCCTCAGACATATTATCTGTAGGGGAAAAAACACCTACAATTTCTCCTAAATATTATACTTTAACATTTTTAAAAGCCAACATGTATTTTTTCCACATTTAAATTCTTATTTCTCTTCTCCTCCCTTAAATTTCATATTAAAAACATAATTCATATTTTGCAGCATGTTTTATGCAGTGTCTTCAGTATGTTTGGATAATTTGTAATTCTGGCATGATTAACCCAGTGAATGCAGAGATCATTATCCAAAAAGAAGAAGCATGTTTAGATTTTTTACTTTTTAAAATAATTGGTTTTCAGAAACTTATCTAGTCAGGAATAAAAAAAAAAACCATATAAAATATGGTAGATTTTACTTTCTGGTTCAGGGTTAGTCTTTCAATTTTTTTCAGCTCCATAGGGTCCAAGTTATATCTGTGTGAGAGCTGGCTTTTGCATCTTGCTGCTTGTTTTTAACAAAACACATACAATCATGTTAATTTTCTATTCACTTTTCACTATCCCCACTGCAGGACTGAACACATGTGCAGGAGTGCAAAGAACCCTTTGAAACATGCACCTGGAGAGTCTTCCCTGACTTCCTGACTGCAGGAGGATATGACAGTAAGGGAGAAGAGCAGGAAGACCACTGACAAGTCAATGCAGCTTCTTGTACACTGAGAGCACACTGCACAGCTCACCACACTGCAGACACTGTTGTGGTTTCTAACAACCCTGCACTGAAGTGACATTTCCAGCTCTACTCGCTACAAACATGAGTCTGGTCACCCTTCACCATTTTGACTCTCCTTAGTACATGCTGAAGACAGCTCCAGTCAGAATTTGCCATCCTGAATCTGTTCTCAGCTGTGAGAGGCAGGCAGCCTCAAAATGTTTGGAAGTAGTAGGCTGGAAGCATATTATGTCCTTAACTGGGAGATAGAGTGCCTGGCCTATTCTTGTGTCATTATGAGATGGTTGTTGGCTCCCCTGGAGGTGCTTGGCCCCAGCCTCCCAGTCTGGCACTCTGGGCTTTGCCTCAGTCCCACAGGGTGGGAGGTGGGAAGATGGGACACGATGGATGAGTCCTTGTGAGCGAGTCACTTACCCACCTCCAAGAAGTGTGATGTCCCAGGCATGAAAAATACTAATTTAATTTGATACCATAGAGCTGTTGTAATAATTTCTTCAGTGGTGGGAGCGTGGTGTGGAGCCAGTGTCTGCAGTTTGGTGAATTGAGGGGGTGAAGGAGGAGGGTTTCTGGGCAACTGCCCATTGGAGTGTGGCTGCTCCAACCCCTCATTTGCCTGGATGTGCAGAAGGCCACCTCACCAGTCAGTCCCATGGGATAGCACCAGGCTGGACAAGCACCTTCATACCCTGCCATCAAAAGCAGAAGGACACCATTGCCATGCCAGTCCCCAGGGGTCGGGGGCAGTCCTTGAGCCTGGAAAGGGTTCTGGACACAGGGACCACCCCGTGGCACTGTGGGCTCAAAATCAGCAGCACACTACTTGTGAAATGACACAAACCACGTTCCTCTGGCAGGGAGGCTCACCCTCACAGAGGTGGCCTCGTGTGTGCAGGTGTACCAGAGTCCTGCCCTAGCACAATCTGGGAAAGCTAATGGCCTAAAGGGTAGCCCCTGGCACCAGGTTCTACGTCCTTCCAAAGCTGTCCCTTACAGTCCATGGGAGGACAAGGGCTCTGAATTGTTCCACTCATCGTGCAAGGCACTTAGTGCAAAAGAAATGTTGGTGAAATATGAAGGGAGCTGCTGCCAATGAGAGGCCACACAATGCTGAGCAGAGCCCTGAGCCAAGGATCATAAGCTGAACATTGCAGTGAGAAGTGCTCAGCAGAGTGTTTCTGAGGAAACCAGTGTCTCCCACTGTGACAAGGTCTCTGAAGGATTTCTGAATTTATTCAGGAAGCATGTATCTGTATGTGTATTCATCAGAGATGCTGCAAGCACAACAGAACCTCAGCTGCCCATATATTTTATCAAATTATTTAAAAGCAGGAATTCATGCAAATGCTCTCTAACAGTTAGATAGGAATAACTGCTAAAGACAATTAAATTCAAGCAAGAAAAGGGATCCCCTGGAAGAGGTTGATGATGACTATATGATTAGGGAGGATTTTAACACCAGTTAAATTCTCACAGGTACAATTTGCTTCCGAAGAGATGGACAGATCTGCTGTCCCATGTGCTGTGAAGTCCAACCTCACTCCCCTTCTGCAGTAGGAGACCCTTAATCCCACCCTCTATCTCCCAGTAACTAAATCCTGGAAAGTATCCGTGAATTCAGCGGCAAGAGGCCACCAAAAGCCTTGGTGTTTCCTAAGCACAGCAGCTGCTCCAGTTCCCCCCACTCCCACACTGGGCTTTCACTGTAAGTCTGGCTAAGTAGTGGTGGACAGCCTGGAGAAATGCATTACAGGCTGACCATACATAGTCTGGTGGCTCAAAACCTCTGCAAACAGCTTTCCTGGAAGCCAGGCAGGCTTACAAGGGAAATGTGAAGGAGATACAAGATTTTTTACCCTGCTAGTATTACTCCATGTAGTGCTTGTGAGAGACAATAACCTTACTGGAATTTGCAGCATCCTCCTCCATCCCATCCTGGGGGTGATGATCAAAGGGAAATAGGATTCAGGCTGATTGAAAGAGGCAGGTAGAGAGATAGCCCTGGTGATGGCTGATGGACAGTGTATCTTGATTATCCCTTTATAATTTAAAACTTGACATTTTTGGAGTGTTTTTTTGCACATTTGTAAATGTGCAGTTTAGAAAACATCTGTAACTCGGGGTGATAGGAATGGGAAAAGCTGACTATAAAGTATATGGTTATTCCTAGCTGGGTATTTCTCCATTGCTGATGCAGGTGGGAAATTGGAACTGCTGTGACTCATCAATTTTCCTGTTCATGGTGTCAGGTATGAGTGTCACTCTATATTCAGAGATATCCTTAGCAAGGATGATAAAAAAACATGAAGTGCAAAACCAAGTCGAGCAAGAAGAAAGTCCTAAACCATTGAAGTGAGGGAGAAGAGCTGCTAACAAAAATAAAAATTAACACAGCTTTCTGGAAGGAATCACCACAGAGTTGATTTAGTGATAGCAGTGTGGAAACTGAATTCAAGCTGAGCTTTTCAAGAGACCACAGTCCATCAGAAGTAGAAATGTTATTAAAAGGTAATGAGATTTTGGAAAATATGTATAGGCTCCTTTTAAATCTCAGCCACTGTGCACAAACTACTTTCATTTAAAGGACAACATTTGTAGCAAGTATAAGTCAGAGAAAGTGTATTAGAAATGAATAGCTTTAAATCAAGTCAGAGGTCCACTGTGATATGTAGGTACCACCAGATTTGCACTGGTTACTTGAGCACGATTCCAGTCTGTGCATCAATTTCAAAAGTGTATCCTTTACTTGTTCTTTAAAATTCTTCATTAAAGTGAGGCAAAAAATAAAGAAGCAAAATTTATGTGCCTGGGTGAAAGAAACAACATCTGAGGGTTTTTTCTGCATTTGTGAGTTATCTAGCACATAAAGAACTGTACTAGCCCAAGATTAAGAATTTGAGAGTTGTCACAATGCGTAAAATACAGATGAAGATTTTAGAAGCCTATTTATACATTCAATTTCGCCTAGAGTCCTTTTACCAGAACTTTAACCAAGCCTTTTTCTTAAAAATTCTGCAGGGCACAAAAGGCCAGCAGACTTGAGAAGATGCTGCAGTAGTATTTATCAACAACTCCAATAAAAATCACTAGTGAGACATGATTCCTTCCTGATCACACCAGCAGTCCAGGGGCTTCGACCTTCTAAAAACTGTTATCAGCAGATGAAGAGGAAGAAAGCAGTGTGAGATCTGGGAGAAAAAGAAAATGTGACCCATGATAGAAACACACTCCACAAGCAGGCTGTGTTTGTGTCTCTGCTTTGCCCTGCTGAGACATCTGGCACATGAAGAGACACCTGCACACACAGTTCAAACAACAGAGCCTCGAGAAGGCTGCAGCCATGAGTTGCTTGCTTCCTCAGGCTCAGCAATGGGATAATGGGGGACTGCACTGATTTGGTGTAAATTCTGTGTAACCCTAGAGATGCCTACCACAGCTAGGGGTGCCAGAGACATGATGATGTTTGCATGCATGACCTGTTTGCACCCAGCACCAAATGGCAGGGTTATGCTTGGGGAATTCAGGCAGAAATATAAAATTAATTCAGGTCAGAAGATCATTAAGCAGTGACTAACAATGCAGTGCCATATTTCCTAGAGTACGTAGATCCACTACTGAAGCTGCAGGAAGTCTGTTGGCTAAGCTAGAGAAGGCATCAGTAAAAATTCTCCCTTTTAATTTCTTTAGATAGTTTCTTGAAAACACTTTTTATGAGGATTGCAAATATAATCTGTTTTTCTGCCAGTTCCATATAGTCATTTTTTATAAAAGAGAAAACTGTAGGTTTGCAAAACCTCAAATGTCTTTGCAGCCCAAGGGTAATATAGTTAGCTCACTGTATTGGATAATTCAATTTCATTAGCAGTTTTTTCATCCACAGTGAAAACTAAGATAGTGCATACTTCTGCATGCCCATCACTCCACTGTGTATTGTGTTTTGTGAGTTGCCACCTTTCAAGCTTGTCAAGGCCTCTCTGGATGGCATCCCCTCCCTCCAGCGTGTCAATCAGACTACACAGCTTGGTGTCACTGGCAAACTTGCTGAGGGTGTGCTCAATGCCACTGTCCATGTCTCTGACAAAGTTGTTTAACAGCACCAGTCACAGTACCAGCCCCTGAGGAATGACATTCACACTGCTCAACACTTGGACATTGAGTTGTTGACTGCAGCTATTTCAGTGTCTGGTTAATTCCCATCGACCAACTGGTCCATCTGTCAAATCCATGTCTCTGCAGATGAGAGAGAAAAATGTTGTGCAGGACATTGTCAAATACTTAGCACTGGATTATGTCTTTTGCTCTTCCCTCATCCACCAATGCTGTAATCCCAATGTAGCAGGCCACCAAATTTGTCAGGCACAAGCTCCACTAATGAAACCATGTTGACTCTCACCAGTCATTTTCTGTGTGCCTCAGTATATATCATATAGGTAACTACTGTATAGCTAGCTATACCTCTTCTTTTCTGCTGCCTTTCTCCCTCTCTCATTGTTCTACATGTTCTGGTTATAATCCAGATAAAATAGAATGATTACAGGAACATAAGTGCATTAGGACCTGCAGTCAGCTGGAATTGTTTTTCCATGCTCTTTTATGAATAGCAGCTGAGCAGTCGATGGAAAGTGAATATAAGCCCTTGCTCCAGTTCACTGCTCTCTGCATGAGTTGTGTGAAACTTAAGCTCTCAGTGCAGTTATGTCACTGAGGCTTTTTACACCTCCTGTCCCTTTTTCAAGTGATGGACTGGCAAGCAAAGGCAGTGACATATCTTAGGCTGGCCATGAAATGGGTACATGTGTGATGTATTGCAGTGCTGTAGAGCAGCTAATGTTACCCTGCTCCTTATACTACACAGCAGCTTTGCAATGACTTCCCTACATGACAGAAGAGTGCAAGATGGCTCTCCTTCTCCAGTTACATAATTAGATCCATTGCTCATCTGTCACACCATGGACAGACACTTGTCCATCTGTGACAATGCTCTGCCTGCTTCTCCACCAGGAATGCTGACACTTCTGCATGTTGCCATGTGCCCTGGGAGCAGGAGCTCAGACCTCAGGCTTTAGGGCTACATCACTTTGGCTTCTACCAACTCATCATCAGAGAAGCTGTCCCTGATTCTGACAGCAACAAGGGGCAGAGACAGCAAGTATAAAGCTGGATGGAAGAGTCATCTTCTCTGGATATTATGTTCTTCTTCCTACATCTTTTGTGCCTTGCCATCTCTTTTAGTGTGCTTTTCTTACACTGGGGGCTCCCTGGGGGCATGAATCTGTCATTATTATTTAGCTTTCCTTGTGCCATCTAGAGCTGTAATAAATCCTGAAGAAGGTCACTGTAATCAGCACATTGCAGTACAAGCATCACAGAGAAATGGAGTCTGTCCCAAAAGGGAGGAAACATCCTGAGCCTCAGAGCCCATGTTCTTGTCATGTGCCAAAATCTTCATTTATTTCAAGTAGTAATCCTGTCGACTCCTGAGTCCAATGCATTTCATTATCAGAAGTTATGTTTCACTTTATTCTTTCACAGTAATCCTCTGCCATGACACAGGACACTGCATCCTATAGTAGGTATGTTTTATCTAAATTTATGGCTAGACTCAGAAAATGAAAGCAAGGTATTTTTCAGTTTTTGTAAATATTCCTGCCCAAGTGGGATGAAAAGCAGAACTGTGGCCAATGTTCAAAGGCAGATAATCTTAAGAAATAAAAATTAGATCCCCACACATCAGTTAAAGTGCTTCATTTCTGTCACAGATTGTTTATTTATGGGTTTTATTTCTGCTTTATAGCTGTATCAGAAACCTTTGTGACATTAGTGAAGGCACAGCAAGGCTCCAGATTTTGGTCATGACCTGCTTCCTGAAGATGCCTGGTTAAAAACATACCTGAGGGTGGCAGTGAGGATGAGGACAGCAGTTTCCCTTACCTGCACACAGAGCTGCTGAGCAGTGCCTCTCTTTGCTTGGTGTCAGCTGGAGCTGGCGCTGATGAGCAGCAGGGGGTATTTCCCATAAAGTTCCATTGTGAAAGGGCCTTAAGATTTTGTGGGTGCTTCCAGGCTTTCCAGCAGCAGTTGCTGCAGCTGTGAGTGGCAGCAATCACTGCTTGCAAAAGGGGAGCTGGGGACATGTGACACCTCCATCCTCATATCCTCCAGCACCTCCACTTCCCTTAGGTGACCTGAAATGTCCTCAGTGCTCACCTCAGAAACAGCAGCCTCTGCTACTCTTGATATTATTTCAGTCATCTCTATTCACACAAAATGAGCATCAAGCATTTTTCAGCTGCACACTCTGGCAATTCTCTAAAATCATTTGAGCAAGGTGTTTCCAGCAAAAGCAAGGAGGGAGATCCCAGGTTATCAGGCCTTTTTGCAGGCAGGTGAAAGATGGATGTACTGCTGAACTCCTGTGGGTTGCATTCAGCCACATCAGCTGGAAAAGCTGAGCCACGTCTGACTTAGATGAGTTCTCCTGTCTGATATGTGTCATAGAAATCACGTCTTCAGCTGATGCCTTGCCACCAGAGACAAAACAAATATATCAAATGATATCAAATGTCTCCAGAAAGGGTGGCTTTTAAAGAAGAAACTGCATATTTTTGCCCCATGTGATATGACCAAAGATCTCATTTTCTCATAGTAAGATTGTCACACGCTGGACTTGTAACTGAAAAGGTTGTTAATGTTCTCAGCCCCCCACCCCATCCCTTCTCTTGGTGAGGTGAGCACTGCCCTTTTGAGGGAAGAAGAACCAATAGAGAAGGGGTAAGAGATAGTCAGGGGTCTTGTAAAAACTTTCCATGCTTGTCAGGCTCCAGCTGGATCTCCTCAGTGCTCTCCTGGCACCATATCTCCTGCCTGGATCTCAGCTCTCTTGAAAGGTTTCTCTTTCTGTGTTTTATGCCATACAGGGCTTCAGGAGGCCATTTGCCCTGACACCCCATCCAAAAAAAGCTGAGCTTTGAAATGAGATGCACCTTCACAGTTAGATCAGAGCACATACAGCCAAGTTGTATCCTCAAGACTGAAGACCATAGTTTCTCTGAGAAGTGTGTTCCTGTGTTGACCAGCCTGCTTAAGAATTTTTTCAATAAATATGCAGTGTTACTGGTGTTACACTACCATAAATCAATACATTTATCAGGCTTCTTGTTGTACTTCTCCTTTCATACCTACAGATTCAATGTAGGGGTGAAAGGTTGTCTTTACAGAAGTCTTATTGGCTTCACCTCTCTTCTAATTCCTTTGTATTTATTTGGAACTACTTTTACTGATTATTAAATTGCCATCACTGCCATATCTAGTAAGAGTAGGGCAGTGTTACCCAGTGATGAGGAAGGGATAGTTTGCTAATAAAACCACAAAATAACTCAGGCTGGGAGGGACCTCACAGGTCTCTGGTCCAGTCTCCTGCTCACAGAAGGTCAGCTCTGAGTTCAGACCAGGCTGTTGAGGCTTCATACAGTTCAGTCTTGCAAGCCTCAAAAGCCAGAGACTGCAAAACCTCTCTATTCTCTGACCAATTTCCTCATGGACAAAGGGTGTCTCTTTATGCTCAGATTGAAACTTACATCTCAACTTTTATGCCTTTTGTGTCTTTCTTCCTGCCCAGGCCCACCTTGAAGGCAAATCCTCAGTGACTTTCCTACAGGCACTTTGGGCTGCTGTTAGGCCACCTAAAGCCAGCATTGTTCCATGTTAGACAATTCCACTTCCCTTGTGGGAGTTCTCCAATACCTCCTTCACAGGACACATGCCCCAGCCCCAGCACCTACCCTGAGCTCACTCCAGTTTGTCAGTGTCCTTCCTCTGGTGGGAGGGCACAAAACTGCAGTGTCTAGATGTGGTCTAATGAGTGCCAAGTAAGGAACTGAAAGCTCCCCCTGATCTCTATCTCTGTTCCTGCTCATTCAGCCATGGGCCATTGTGCTGTCAGGACTTACTGCTGGCCCATGTTCCATTTGCTGCCCACCCAAACCATCCATCTTGTTGTGGGGTCCTACCATCCCAGATGCAGGATTTTCCTTTTGTCCTTGTAAAACTTCATGAGGTCTCTGTCAGCCTGTTCCTCCAGCCAGACAAGGTCTCTGCACCTGAAGGGCAGCCCTGCCTGTGAGCATAACAATGCTGGTGTCATCTGGAAAACTAATGAGCAAGCCTTCTGTCACCTCCTGCAGAGCCTGGTAAAGGTATTGGACAGGAACAGTCCCAGGACAGACCTGTGTAGTGCTCCAGAGCTGAGCCTGAGACGAGGGTCCTGCCCTGTTGCTCCAGTTGGTATTGGGGACCATGTGCTGTGGTGTGTCTGCATCACTACTGAGCACCTGTATCCTACCCTGATTTTCCAGCCTCTTCCCGTGCACCTTTCTGCAACAATTACTTTGTCTTTGAGATGTTTCACTCCAATCTGCACTGTGCCTCCAGCTCTCTAAGACTCTAAACCTTGTCCAACACATTGTTGGGGCTCCCTCATGAGCTGCCAGTTGGAGACAAGAGCACCTTAAGATGAAGGCATACCTGGAGTTTTCTGATAAAAAATTTGTCTGGCCACCCTTACCTGACAGCAGCAGCCAGGACTCACTCACTCACTCACTCACTCACTCACTCACTCACTCACTCACTCACTCACTCACTCACTCACTCACTCACTCACTCACTCACTCACTCACTCACTCACTCACTCACTCACTCACTCACTCACTCACTCACTCACTCACTCACTCACTCACTCACTCACTCACTCACTCACTCACTCACTCACTCACTCACTCACTCACTCACTCACTCACTCACTCACTCACTCACTCACTCACTCACTCACTCACTCACTCACTCACTCACTCACTCACTCACTCACTCACTCACTCACTCACTCACTCACTCACTCACTCACTCACTCACTCACTCACTCACTCACTCACTCACTCACTCACTCACTCACTCACTCACTCACTCACTCACTCACTCACTCACTCACTCACTCACTCACTCACTCACTCACTCACTCACTCACTCACTCACTCACTCACTCACTCACTCACTCACTCACTCACTCACTCACTCACTCACTCACTCACTCACTCACTCACTCACTCACTCACTCACTCACTCACTCACTCACTCACTCACTCACTCACTCACTCACTCACTCACTCACTCACTCACTCACTCACTCACTCACTCACTCACTCACTCACTCACTCACTCACTCACTCACTCACTCACTCACTCACTCACTCACTCACTCACTCACTCACTCACTCACTCACTCACTCACTCACTCACTCACTCACTCACTCACTCACTCACTCTCTTCCCACGAGTCTTCAAAGATCCCATAAGACTGGGAAGGTCAGGTGTGGAAATTCTTGCCACTGTTGGCTGATTCTGTTTGCTGTGCTTTGGAGAGCTCAGAGACCGTGCTGGTAGTTGTTCTGTGCATCTGATTCCAATGTTTGTGCATGTAACTGTTATTAACAGAAGCTCACGATCTTATTTTATGGAGTGTCTATTTGCAGCAAAATGGCAGTCTTTGAACATTTGCTGTGATGTAGGAGAGGACTTAACAGATCATTGAAAAAGCTGGGGACATCCCCACCACTCTCCAGAGGTTTGCAACAAGACACTGCTCAGTGTCAGGATTTCAACAAACTTTGCCAAAACCACACACCTGTGAGGTTTTGACAAAGTTTGTTCTTTTATCTTTTGACAAAAGTAATCATTCTGAGTATCCCTGCTTTCCACAGCCCATGTTGTCCCCCTGCTTCCTGGTAGGAATTCCCTGGACACAGGGCAGGATTGCAGAGGCCTCATCACTTCCCCCCACGTCATCTTCCCTGTGAATGAGGCAACCTCATCCATCTGGTGTCCTGTGGTTCACAGCACTAATGGCATTGCTGTTGGGAGAGAGGATCACAGGAAGTCAGGAAGGTTTAGGAACACAGTGGCATTGGGGCCAGGATTTGAGGGAAGAGGTGTGAACATGACTGGTTTATGGAGGGAAAGGCTGGGGACATGATTCTACCATCCTTTTCACAACCAGGCACGGGCAGGGGTGTTGTCCACTGATAACCACGACCACACCTCTGCCCTGCTCATCCCTATCACCACCTCAAAACAGTAGCAATGGGCAAAGTGGCAAGCTATGTCCTTTGCCCATGGCTGGAGATACAAAAATTGGCTTGGAATAGACTTTTAAAATACTTTTCTCAGTGTTTGCCATGAAAGTAGTGTGAATAAAACTAATCTTTAATGACAATTCTGAGCTGTCAATACAGGAAAATACATAATCTCCAGTCAAATGTGGAAAATAAAGTAAACATTTTATCTGCAGCCTCTGCAATTTTAGCTGAAGGAAGATAACATGCTATAATTTTGAATCATTGATTGAAAACTTGTTCACCACAAAGTATTATCACTGCGCTCAATTTTACCACATTCACATTCGTGCTGACACAGTTCCCATGAAATGTTAATCTTGTCTAATCACTAACACAGAGCAGTTAGGAAGCCTGTGGGGTTTTTTGAGGGTATATATTCAGTACACCAATATAGCTGCATCAGTGGAAAGCCCCAGTAAATGTATTTCTTGATTGGTGTAATTCAGCAGGCTCGTTAGAGGTCATAATTAACTACTACCCAGTGCAAAGGCAAAAAAAACTTTAAGGCTGCTGCTGGAGATAAAACATTTGGGAAAAGTAGGATTACAGTGGGGAAAGTGATATGGTGTGTAGCCAAATTATTACCAGAAAAATTGTTTTATAGCTCATATAAGAGCTTCTTTGACATAGTCCTGTAGACAGACAATGAAATGTATGTGCCAAAATCAATAAGACCTCTTGATAACTTAATCAAAACTTAATGCAAAGTATTTATGGTTAATAATTCCACCCTAGATAAAACTACATTTCAAAACATTTTGATTATTATTCATTTAAATTGAGTGAATACTGCACAGAGCAGAAAATTTGTTGTCATAAATTAATCTAAGCGCAGTCCAGGGATCAGTTTGGGGAAAACATTTTGCTTGTTAGGATTTCTGTTCCTGAAGTAAGAAGCAGTTCATCACTTTAACAAATCCTTTCCAGTCTAATGTGTATATTGCCCTCAAAGCAGGGCCTCAGTTCTCTCCCTGTATAGCAAGTGCCAAATCCTCAGCTAAAACATTAGATATTGCATTAGCAAATCCCTCATTCCTTTAAGAAGCACAGAATAAGTTCAGCTGAAGGACTAGAGGGTTGCCTCCCACTGGCTATGCAGTAACACAGGCACTTGGTGCTCTCCATGCCAAGGATGGGGAAAGGTTCAGAGTATTTCACATAAGAGCTTTTTTTATGCATCAGTGACTCCTTTTTCTTCTTCAGACACCACTATAAACAGCTGAACATATCCAGGTGTGTTTTCTGCATAAATACAGGAGACCTTGCAAGGGACTCTGGTTCCTAGATGGTAGAGTCCACACAAGTTCTTAGGCTTTTTTGAAACCAAGAAGAGTTATCTCCATATGAACAAGATGGTCATTGCAATGTCATATCTGTCCATTCCTGTGCTGGCTGTGAACTGACATGACTAAACTTACCTTTACCTGGAAGATCTAACATGCATGCAGGTGGCATTTGTCTCTTGTGTGTCTGAGTACAGCCTGAAGCATTTGCTTTGGCCAAAGGAGAATTGGTTTTAGCACCCAGATTGGAGTTGGAAGTTCTGGAAAGCAATTCTAGAAAGCATTCAGGGAAGTCAGAATGCATAAACTGCTCAGCATTTTGTGATAGAAAGGGTTAAAAACATTCTTGGCAGTGTAAAGAAGGAAGTAATGGTTAAGGGTGGAAAGATGGCTTTTACCTTTATGGAGAAAATTGGCTAGAATAGGTCTAGGATAGCATTACATTCTGGCATACTTATATTAAAAGAACAATGAAATGCTGCTGAGAGTGCAAAAATACCCTAAAAAATTGTGGAGACTAGAGGAAATACAATTTCATGGGAGATGTAAAGAGCGCCATCACTTTAGCTCAGGAAAGAAAAGTTTAAGGTGACCTTAAGAGGAATATTACTTGGGAATAGAAATGTTCTTTAATTCACTTTATAATTATGGAAAATGGCATAACAAGAAATAATGATTCAAAGCAAGTCTAGACAAATTTACATGAGAAATTAGGTGCAAATATATTTTAAGGAGGTTATAAACTCTTGAAGCAAAATACAGAAAAAGAATGGTTTGTTCTGCATCTCCCCATGTGTCCAAATGCCTTTCTGAAGTTTGTCTAAGTCAAACAGAAATGATGAGGCTCAGGACAGAGATAACTCAGTGAAATTAAGTGGTTGGTGTTCTGTTTATTTCTTATACTGAGAACCCAGATTTTATCTTTTTGTTAAATACAGATGATGTAGTCTTGCTTTTTAAGTGAAAAGTTTATCAGTATTCTTGCAAAGCATTCACTAGGTCTGTAAACATAATTAATCAATTGGGTATCGATATGGCAGGTAGCAGTTTGATTAGAAATGCAAAATACCCAAACATCAGTGTGATTAATGAAGCAGCTGAGACATGAGCTATTCCACATTAGTGGGGCAGGTGTTTGGTCTAGGAGAGCAAGTGGGGTGCTGTTACAGAGAGAATGAAATCAATGACATTGCTGGAGCTCCTCCCAGTGTGAACAGCTGCAGGAACATATTCCCACTGGTAAAGGTCAGATCAGTCCAGTACCTGTCATAATTTCCTGCAGATAGAACGTCTACAGACAAAAAAAAAAAAAAAAAAGAAGTTCTAAATTTAATACAGTATTATTTAATTAATAGTCCAACAAATAGAAATGCCTCAGTTGTACAGGCAGCTAAACAGTTATATTTATGTCTAGAAGAATAAATGCAAAAACCTGAGAAATCTTCACCTTTCACAGTGATCTCCCTCCTTCCACCTTTGTTCTGTGCTTAGAACTTTTCAACTGTACAGGGACAGGTAGAGCAGCCCCACAGCAGGCATTCAGCACTAAATATCTAACCAGGGGACACACTTCTGCTTCCAGATGCCTCAGCTGGGGGGACATCCTCCCCTTGTTCGTATCAAAGCAAGCCCTGGACATACGACCACCAGAGAAAGCATTTGGGTTTCCCCAAAGCTTATTCTTCACGTAACTCAAGCCACCCCAGAAAAGCACTGTATGCCAGCAAAATCATCCAAACCCAAGGTCTGTCCTTTCACCCAGAGACCACAGGAAACAGAAACCAAAGGATGAGACATGCCACCTGCTGCCCAGTCACCCCTGGGTGCCACAGCTCCACAGGAGCAGGAAATGAAGATCCATGTTAATCTTAAACAGACAACCTGTCCTTAATGAGAGTTTTTGATCCACCGCTCCTTTGGGAGTGAACTAAATTGTATCATCAAAGGCAGCTATAATCCTGCATGCAGGGGGTTATGCTACTCCATTCAGAAGTACATTCAGAGGAGCTTTCCTGGGAATTTAAATAGACAAACCCTTACTCATATCTGTGGGAGTCAAACTAGACTATTTCAAATCACCTTAAATGCACTGACTGGTCATATACAGTAGCCCTTAATTGTTTTCAGGCATTGTCTTGCTGCTATTTATGGCACATTGATATCATATTGCACCATGAGGATGCCACTCTCCAATTACCAGATTTGCAACATAAAGTAACAGGCAGGGGAATTAACATGCAGGAAGTCCAGACAATGGGCTGCCATTGGCATGTAGCACATATTTGTCCTTCTGCCAGTGAAACCTTTGCACAGGGATTTGACTTCCCTCGGGCTGCTGATGAATGGTTCTGTGAATTGTTTTGGTCCCATCCTTCCCTCAGTGTTGATAAAGGTGAAGAGAAGCAAAGGGAGGAAATTAAAATCCTTCTCCTCAAGGGATTTGGTTAACCATATCCATCTGGTACATTTTTATTGTCAGGGAGAATAACAAGAAAAACAGATGAACTGCACTGGAAGATGTTAGCAAATTTTTCACTTCCATTCCCACAAGAGAAAACCTTTCTGCACATCCATCTTATATTAATATTTCACCTCCCTTTTCCCCCTTCTTTTCTGAATTTCTCCAGATAACACAACATAGCTGTTCCTCTCCTGTTCCCCAAAGTTCTTAATGTTTGATGAATAATTGTAATTTCTCTCCTTCTAACTAACCTGAGAATCCCATCCTTGCCATGAGTCCTCTCTAACCACGATCTACCTAACCTATGCTTTCAGTTCCTTCTGGTCATGTCATGAGGGGGTTATTTTTCCCATATCTAACAGGAATATCTCTCAGTCTCTTTTCATTATTTTGCAAAAGCTCAGGCTGCTTGCCAGCACCAACTCCTGCAGCAACATCTCAGCACCCAAGTGCTTCTCTGCACAGTGAACCAGGGGCTCTGGAGTATAGGCATCTGACACACTTGTTGTTTTCCTGAGCTTTGAAGGCAAGATCAGCACCTTGGTTGTCTCATTGGGCTGAAAGGTGACATTTTTCCTCAAAAAAGGTGATGTTTGTTCTGATGAAATCACCCTTTTCAGGGGTGAGAATTTACCATCAGTCCTGATGAGTTTTCTCTACAAGTACAAAATTCCTGGACCTATGTCACAGAAAATGTAAAAGGCCTTGAAGGAAGAAGTGTCCTTGTTTGTACTAGACCTGCATTCCCATGATACTCACTACAATTTTGTTGGGCTCCACCTTATTCTCAGCTATTCCAGCTCCTGAGTCCCTTCCCAACAGCCCAACTCCGCACCTACACTTTGAGAACATAGTTTGAGTGGCTACAGCAGCCAAGTGGACACCCAGGAATGTGTTTCATGTTCCTGCCTCCCTCTGCTGCACACCTACCTCTCACTGTCTATCTTCTGTTAGGCAGGGTAAGGCAATGCCCTCAGAATTTCCCAGTATTTGAGGAAAGCTCCTGCATCCCCAAGAGCTTCAGGGACACGGTAAAGAAGGAAACCTGAAGCCTCAGAAATATGATACTGGCAAAAAGCTTTTTCTTTTATTCTTCTTTTTTTTTTTGCTTTAGGTATGAACAGATGAAAGGGACTCTGATTGCAAGGAGGTACAAACTGTGCTTTGTGGATTTGTTTCCAATGGAGCAGGAGCAGTTGGATGTGAAAGCTTCTGCAAACACTGCCCCAGTACTGTTGCATCAATAACTACTCTTTTCATCTACACAAGGCCTGGAAAAACTAGTTTTCTGCTAAAGTCACCATGTGGTATGCAAATATTTTTATGTACTTGTACTATCACAGGTTTTGTCCTTGTATCTCTTTGTAGAAGGACGCTGAAGACATGGACATCTGACCTGTCAGTAAAGAAAGAGGAAAATCTGATTAAATGACTAAAATGAAGTGACTAAAATGAACAGGAGCTCTGCAAAGGAGCCCTGTTGGCACATTGGCCCTAGAGAGCCCTCTGGCACCTGCCAGGCTGGCTTGGTTTGATTGTCCAGCAGTGGGGCCAAGGGGGAAGGTGGTACTTTGGTCCCTTCTGCTCTGCAAACTCGAGGCCTTGGTTCTCACAAAGTTGGCATCCCCAAAGCAGTTTGCAGCTTAGCTGCTGCCAGCCCTGCTACCTCACCACTCTGCAAGAGATCACAAGCCATGGCTGCACTGGTGGGAAGCAACTAGGTCAAGGCAGCCTTCCAAAAGGAATTTCAGAGAATAATTTGCCTTTGTCTCCCAGTGGTCAGGGTGGAACTGGGTGCTTCGCTGTAATTGTCAAGGTTCATGGGGAGCTGAGCTGCAATGAGGCCTTTGCACCAGCCTGGCAACAACCAGAGGACTGAGACAACTTAATCCTGCACTTGCTGGAGGACAAGGAAGCAAAAATAACAGATCTAGGGAGTTATCAGTATGAATAATAGATTTTCTTCAGATTCTGAAAGATGTGGATTTCTGTTTTAAACCACAGTTTAAAAATTCCCTAAAAGGGACCTAGCAAACTTCAAAAGTCTGGAGTCACTCTAAATTGACTGGATCCCTGAAGTTTTCCCAGGCTCTATCAATATTAGCAATATGAGGACTCTGAGGGGATTTTTCTGGAAACAGAAAAAATCTGGAAATTCACGCATGGTATTAATTGTCCAGAATAAGTGTATGCTGGGATGGGTATGAGCTTTATAAGAGGTATCCACTGATAGATTTTAGAAAGAAAACTGTTTTACCTATTGTATCAAATTAATAATGTCAAGCTTATTCTTTCAACATCTGCATTATGTAGATTATCTATAATTTGTGACGATGGTCTAGGTCTCCAACTGTGTGGCCTTCACTGACTTTATCAGGAGGACTTAATGAGGAAGGTAACCTGTGCAAGGAGCTGGGGGATCAGGCAGATGGGGGTGGATGAAGTGGCAGCAAATGACCCCAGCAGAGAGGGCCAGGAAAAGTGTTGGTAGCTTAGATGCTGGACTCAAGAAAATAGGAGCGGAGCCATGTACAAATGTAAGGATCTGGGCTGGGAAATAAGTCAGTTTCCTGGAGTCAACAAATGGAAAATCAGGTCTGCAAGTCAAGGTAGACAAAGGAAGAATAAGTTTCTTTCAACAAAACTCATATTTTGAGAGGTGTGATGATGGGGCAGACAGGCAGCAGAAATACTTCAATTCCAATTAGTCTGAAAGTCAATTGAAAAAGACTTCTGCAGCAGTATTCAAAGACTGATAATTTTTTTCATTTCAATAGAAAAACTAGAGAGCAGGTGGACAGTAATTAATGGAAATTGCAAGGAAGAGCCCAGGAAATCAAATGCTAACAGCCTCCACAGTGAAACAAAATGAGTAAATCATAATTATCATTATTACAATGAGTATCAGGGGAATTAATAATCGCTAGTTAATTATCAACAGTCCCAACCTAACTTTCTCCTACTGCATTTGCACGTTTTCCACCTCTTACTTTGTCTCATTAGTTTGAAGTGATGCAATCAACTTGAAATACAAACCTTTCAAAAATATTTTTAAAAGCCATTGCTCTTCCCCTTCTGCCAGTTATAACTTTGCAGTTTACTGCTATTTACAAAATGGTTTTGTGTACAAAAGTTGCAAAAGGAAAACAAACTAGTGTGAAACACTGACAGTCATCAAAAACTATGACACCAAAGATTAGAAGTAAACAAACTGGAAAATCTAGTCTCTTCCAGGACTCAAAATCTAGAGACCCTAAATGAATGCAGTACCTGATCAGAGCTGTTCTTTTTGATAAATGTCATGTGGAATTGCAGACAAGAATCAGAGCTTCGGCTATGTCTCTCTCATGTTTCTTAAGAGATCTTGCACTTTACAGAAAAATTTATTTGAGTTTCTTATCAGTGGGGAATAGACCCTGGATAAATGCAGGGATTGCTGAAGGATATACCTTGTGTTGAATTTAAAGTGAAAATTGAACCTTGCTAAGTTTGTGTTATGATTCTAGGGAGTGATGTTGGTGGTGATATTGGAACCACTGTTATTTCTCATATAAGGGATGGAGCCATCACATACAACTCATACATAATTTGACTGATGCTCTACAATATGCTGTCTGTTATTTGTGTCTGTCATCCTTTACACATGGGCACAGATTTTATTATCTATGTTGTTATAATATCCTCTGCATAGTTTACTACCTTGTGAAGATCAAATAAACTTTTTTGAAGCTTTGTTCAGTTTTCTAAGACATTCTAAGACCACTCTGGAGTGGAGAAATAGCTGGAGGTAAGTCCATGCTCCAGGCTGTCCAAGGTTAAAGACTGCACGGACTCGACTTGTATACTGCATTAAATGTTTATAAGGCTCATTGAAAGTATTGTCAGACTTGAGGCTAGAGGTTGCATTCCTTTATTAATTGATCTACTTAGGCTTGGAAAAACTATATTGATCTGTCTAATAAAAGATATTTATTTTACCCACATATTTTTTATTACAAGTCTGTGGCAAGTTTCCAGTGTTCTCGGGCCCAAAATGAGCACTGACATGGTGATACCAGAACCCATCTGTCCCCTTGCTGGTCAGAAAAAGCACCCAACTGCTTCTGACCCTCACAACACAGCCAGGACAGTGCCTTTGGGCAGCAAGCATGGGGCTTCTGGACACACTCCTCAGACAGCAGAGTCTATGAATGAACAAACAGATTTATAATCTGCTCTCTGCAGAGGAGTCCCCTGAAATTTGGTATGTGCTGAACCTGTGAAACTTTCTTTGCCACTTACCTTTATAATCCTGAGAATCTCTTGTAAGACTCCCAGGCTGCCTTATCAGCCCAGACTGGCCTCATGATGCAGTTGCAAAGGGACTGGAACAGCTGGAAGGAATTAGGCAAAGTATTAATTGCAGGATCCAACCAACTGGCTGACATCTGGCCTGCAGAAAGCATAGGGATTTCCCCTGGCTGTACCAGCTGGTCACTCTAACCCCAGACTGAAACAGCTCAGAAGGTGCTCAGCCCTGTGCTAAGCCCAGTCCTTGGGCCTCTCTAAGGTTAGCAGCCACTGTTTGTAGTGGAGCAGCGTGCCCATCTCATCCCTGATTCCCAGCTGAAGCCTCTGGGCCTCTGATTCATTGGAGTCTTATAAATAACACCCTGATCTCAAGGGTTTTTGCATTTCTGAAGCCCTCATATTCGAGAAGATGCTCTTCATTTCCTCTGTGACTGGGAGGGTGGCTGGCTGTCCTCTAGGTCATGACAGACTGTCACTTCCACTTAGATGCCACAGCAGATGGACCGCTGGATAGTGAGGGCCAGGAAGCAGAGATGCCCAAAGGTCTGCTCCAGGGTCTCCTAGGATTGTAAGGCAGCTGCCATAACCCACTGTGATTTTTGATGAATTAAACACTTACACAAGTGTGTTTTGTAAACTGAGAGCTTCAAAAGTGTCAGAGTTTGGTTCAGCTGTAAAAGCCCCAAGGGCTGTTTATTGGAGCTGCTGTCGGAGGCAGTGTGTCAAACCCTGTTCCCAGGTGGCTTGGGAGCCTGCCACACCCTGGCCACAGGAACACTCACCTGAGTAAACCTCTCTATCTGCCTGTCTGCCTGTCTGAGGAGCTACCATCCATTCTCAACATTTTATCCTGATTACTCATTGATTCGTTTCATTCACTGGTTCTCCACTTGAGACTTCTTTAGAATTCCTGTGGAAAAAGAGTATTGTGTTAGGAAAATACTAGTTTTTTCAGAGAAAACAGGAATCCTCTTAGTTTTGAGAATATTTTCCCTGTTTCCAAAATCTTTTCCAGCTTTGTACAGGTTTTTGAGTCCTGGTCACCATTACAAAATGAAGAGCCAAAAAACTTTAGCAATAGCAGTTTTGTCTACTCTTTATACCCATCCAACAGTGGCAATCCACAGGAGCTAGGATCTAGGGGAGAGCTTGTTCCCACAAGCTTTCAAATGTTGTGAAGCCTGGGCTTTTGCAAACTGCACTAAGGGTACTGAGAAATTTTATGACTCCACATATTCAACCTTTTAGTTTTGTCCATTGGCATCTTTAAAAATGGCTTCCTTGGTCTAAGTGTGTATTGTGTTTTGTTCACCAGCTTCCTGTCTTACTTACTTACTGTCTTTGCTTCTATCTCCAGCTGAACACTATTCACTGGAATCTATAACTACTGGATTTAATCTCAGCACGTATCAGCTTTCAAAAAACATGGATACTTGGGAGACCTGTCTTTAATTGAAAAAAAACCTTAGCAGTTTCTCCAGCTTTCCCAATGACATCTTGCTCCTGGAGGACTCGTCCCTGTTCTTTGCATCATGCAACCTGGCTTTATCTAAGAAGGATTATGAAAAGCACCTGTAACCTTTTTGCACTGTCAAACCAGCATCACAACGTGCTGGCTGCAGGAAATGCAGGATGGGAAGGGAGTTTCAGATTTAGCAGGCTCCATCCCTTCGTGTCACACGCCAACATATTACATAATCCTTTTCTTAAAATACTGGATTGCATCTTAAAAGAAGCTTTGGGTTTTGCTCACATTGTTCCTGTTGAAAAACTGTTGCTAGGACATAATTCTTATTGGTGCAAACAGTTTGGGGTTTTTTTCTGAAATTTATTCATGGCTATACTCATTTATTCTTTTGCTGGAACTGCCCTGCAGCTTCCTTCTTGCTAGACATCTACCCCCTGATGTTACATATAAATCAAAACTGTTTCTCTTCTCAGTCTTTACTTCCCTGTTTTAAACAAGCCAAATTTTTCCAGTCATCTCCTGTGTGATCATCTCTACGTTCCTCACTTCTCCTAGGTGTATAACCTGGACATGTGCCAGGCTAAATTTATCCTTCTCGAACATGAAACCCAATATGCATATAAGAAACAAAGTGCATATGGCTTTTACAATGCTGCAACTATTTGTCATTTGCAATTATACTATATAGCCCCTCTGGACAATGTTCTAGCACTACGAAGTTGATCCTCTTCTACAGGAATAGTATCTGTTACACTGACAGGGTTGAAATTAGCCACATGCCTGGGTTTACCTTTATTTCCTTGTTGTCAGAGTTTACTGTGGAGATACAGTGCACTAGGTCCACATGCCCAGGTTTTCTAATTCCTCTTCAGAGGTGTTTAAAAGTCATGTAGACATGGCACTTGGGGACATGGTGCTGTGGTGAACTGGGCAGTGCTGGGGTAAAGTTTGGACTTAAGGGATCTTAGAGGTGATTTCCAGTCTGAAAGACCCTATGATTCTATTCAAAAGCAATAGGAGCTCAAGCATCTGGGGATCTTACCTAGCTGGCCCTCAGGGAAAAGTATATTTACCTGGAGATGAGGTGTTGAAGATGGGCAGTAGGATTTCTTCTGAGCAAGGAGTTAGCTCAGGACAAAGTCTGGAGACTGGTGTAAAAGATGTGCTTAACTTTGGAGGATTTGGCCAGTTGTATTCCTCCTGCATGGATGGAAAACAGAGCAGTCTGAGCAGACAAGCCTGAACTTCCTCTCTTCTGTGATCTACCTCTTTTATATTTTTTAGACAGTGGTAGATAATTCCATTTTTTAGCATGTAATTTTCTGGCCAACCTAAATCCATTAAGGAAATTTTATTTCTGTTGGCGGCAGCAGGGCTAAACATTGCCACTGCAGGCAACTATAAGATATTTTGGTTTTATACTTGCTGTATGCTCAGAGGATAGAGAATGGAAAGAGAATAGAAATGTTTTACACATAACTGAGGTACCTCTCTCCAATTGCTGCTGTCTACATCAAACCAGTGCTGCCTATGCTCTCCTGTTTCTCTCTTCCTGGTGGCCTTACGAGTTATAATTTGCCATGTTGATTAAGAGTCCATTAAAATCAATGGACCATTAAAGCCTGCCCCATAAATCTGGCAGCAGTCAATACATTAACTTCAAGGTCCAGCCAAACATATTAGAAACAGTTTCTTGCTGACCACAGCCACTCTGACTGAGACTTGTGCCTGAAAATGAAATACTGTAATCTCTCTGGCTGTCAGCTAGCCTGCTGTTATATGTGCTAAGGCTTCCCCTGCTGTGAAGATAGCTATATTTACAGTGGTTGTTTATGCAGCAGCACATTATATTTAGCTATTAATCACATGGTGACACACTCTTTGCCATTTGGTTAACTGGAAGAGTTGTGTATAAAACTCAAACTTGTTTTCGTCTTTTATTTTCCAGCTTGAATTGCCTGGTCTTGATACTATAAAATTAAGTTTTAAACTTTTAAACAATTTTAAACAATTGCATCATACCAAGGTCTCTCTGATGCAAAAGGCAAATTCTAAAACATTTCCTGCTGTTGACTATGTGTAGCTCAAATACCCCAGCATACACTTCCACTCTTACCTCTGCTCACAGAATTAGCTCTCCTGGCATGAGTAGAGCTGCTCCCAGGGATTAGGTTTTGCCCCTTCAGAAGCCTCTGTAAAATCTCAAGCACAGATTATATTTGTTATTGTGTCATTTTAGCATTTTATTAATGACACTTCACACTTCCTATGAATGAAGTGTCCTGTGTATAAGTAGAATTTCTTACATCCTCACAAATGCAATTCCAGGTGTCTAAAATCTAAGCATACAGTTCAACTGAGCTGACCAGGGCTTCCATCAGAGAGGAGAGAGGGACATCTGACTCAATGACAAACAATTCTGAGGTTTCAAGCAACACCTCCTTCAGGAAATGGCTATATGGCTTAGCCTGGGCAGCCAACATTTTGAGGATGAAAACAAGCAGAAGAAATTCCCTCCTGATCCACAAATGAATATTATTTCAGAAAATAACAGCCTGCTGAACAAGACAAAATAGTAGCAGTAGAGACAGCTTTGTTCATTTTTATAGTTTTTTATAAAACTAACTCTTCAGTAGATTTTTTTTTTTTTATTTTACATGAGCCTTTCTTTGGTTCCCTCAGCACAGGGGAAAACTGATGGGATGGTCATAATAGTTTTTCAATTTTAACCCAAAACTGCTTATTCACCTAAAAGGAGTACAATTATCACAAACTGATTCTTAAGCTTTTCACTGAAAAGTAATACATATAAAAGTATGAGATAGAGTAGAGATAAATATGACAAAGTAGCAGCATAGTGGAGCCATAGAACAGCTTAAGAAGCAACTAGAAGCAGTATTTAACCTTTTCTGAAAAGCTATTTCTTAAATTAATCACACAGACTTTTGGGTGCAAACTCTTGTTGCTGTTTGGCAAAGATGTATGTATAGCCTTATTTTATTACTCATATCCTACCTACAAATATTTAAATATACTATAAAGTCAACTATCTGAATCCATGTTCAGTTACATGGGAGCAAACAGATGAAATTAATAAAATAAAAAAATTAATAGTAATTTTTCTTTTCAAGCAGTTTGCAGACTGGAACTAATGAATACTAAAACTTATTGCAAGAAATATACTATAGTATCAACCTCTACCTTAGATTCTTTTTTTCAGGATGCTAATAAGTTATTAGTAGCTTCAGGTAAGTTAACTGCTACTGTAATTTGTATGGAGCTACAAATATAGCACTTTTTCTCAGTTTAATCTCCCTAATTTCAATCTTTTCTCCTCACCCACCAGTGGGTCTCAAATGAGTAACATATATTTTGCATCTAACAGTAGTTGTTTAATAAAGTATTTACTTTCAGCTGCTGGCTGCTGTTCAAAGTCTGAATCCTGAGGTATAGGGAGGGCCTTCATCTCTCTTTGGCTTCTACAGGGTGTGTAGAGATGTTCCCTTATATGACTTATTGATGTGTAAAAGGGACGGTATTGCAGTGTTTATAACATTGTTTATAAAATCCAGTTATAATTCTTTATAACAGTGTTTATAACATCCTGACCAGTCCTGTAATGCAAATGAAAGTTCTTTCTTTTTTCTGGGTTTCTGAGGACTTGTGCATGAAGTCACATGTATTTCACTATGCTGTCCAGTAATTCCAAGATAATTTGTTCCAGAATAAATTGCATGATTTTACTGGGGTTTTATTTTCTTTCTAGCTGTGTATGAGGAGCTGCACTTGACATTTGCATTTTGTTTTTCCAGTGTGAAGCTGTAAATTAGTCCCAGGTGCCTTGCAATTTGGGCATGGAGACTCATGAACTTCTGTAAACCTTTTGATGTTCCCTGTCTCTGATTAAAGGATTATAATAAATCTACCCACAAAGAAGATGTTTAAAAACTGAAGCTGACAGCTTCTTAAGAACAACCTTATCATCTCTCTAAAAATATGGGCTTGCATCAAACAGACAAATATACTTTTGCTATAATTTCCCCTATTAACAGATTTTATATAGGGAACTGTACACAGTGGTGTACCAAACACCCTCACCTTCTTTCACAACACCTGATGGAGTTGGAAGATAAAATGCTTTTTCACATAAACTGGAACTCATTTTGTTATCACAAAATTGTGATCAAAACTGAGCAAACTCTTCAGCACTGTTAAATGGGTATGAGACATCTCTGGTTATGATGATGAATAAAGATAAGTTGGAAAATGGTTTTTTAACATTAGGTGTAGATTTAGAAGCCTAAATAAGGTCTTCCTTCTCATTTGTTCTGAAACTTCTCCAAAACAACACCTTCAGGAAAAGCCAGAGGACAACCAGGGAAGTACAAGCCAGTCAGATTCTCTTTGGTTCCTGTAAATGTCATGCAACAATTCCCCTCAGAGCACATTTCTGGGTGCAGGAAGGAGAAGAAAGTGACTGGTAGCAATCAGAATGGATTTATCAAGAGCCAGTCATGCCTGACCAGCCTGATTTCCACCTATGACTGTGTTGCAGGTCAGTGGCAGAGCAGCAGATGTTATTTTAATTGAGTTTAGCAAGGCATTCAAGGTTTTTTCCCATCATATTCTTGTATTCAAGATGGGGTGCTACAGTAGGAATGGGGAAAAGTCAGGTAGTTTGTAGTCTGGATAGGTCTTTGGATTTAGAGGGTGATGAGTAATAACTCATCTTTACCCGGAGTTTGGCAACAAGGGAAATACCAGAGCACTCAGCACTGGCACCTGTCCCAAGGATCTGTTTAGAATCTTTACCAGAGGGTGAGAGGAGGCAACAGGTGACCTTTTTCATCCAGTGTGCAATGGCTTCAAATTGAGCCACCACTGCCACTCCAAGGGACCTGGAGGAATGGGCTGACAGGGACATGAAAAAATTAAGCAATGGCAAATGCGAAGGACTTTATCCAGATGAAAGGATACTTTCAACAACACAGACTCAAAACTGCCCAAGGAGCAGCTCTGTGGGAAAGGTTTTGGAGGGGCTGGTGGGCAGTGAGAGGGACATGAGCCGGCAGCAAACCCCAGTAGCAAAAGTGGCCAACAGCAGCCAGGGCTGTACGAACAGAGACAGAAAGAGAGATCAAGGACAGCCATTAACCATAACGAGCTCTCAGACCACAGCTGGTTTCTGCACCCAGTTTGGTCTTCCCCACTATGGGAAAAGGACATTGATAAATGAATGAGTTCAGGTGAGGGCCCCAGGGTGTTAGGGAGCAGCAACAGCTTTGGGGGCACCTAACAGCAGCCCCCAATGCCTATGGAGAGCTTCTTGAGGGGATGGAGAGGGGCTTTTTACAGCCATGCAGGGAGGGTAAGAAGCAAAAGGAAGCTGAAACAGCAGAATTTCAGCTTGGCTACATGGAGAAAAATGTTTCCTATGAGGACAGTCAGATGTGCAGATTATGCAGTCTTTGGAGGTTCTCCAGACTCAACTGGAAGATCATAGATCACAGAGTTGATCTGCTTTGAGCAGAAGGTCACTTCCAGTCTGAGCTATCCCATGGTCCTGTGACTTCTTAGGAATGAGACTTAGAGTCATGAGCTATGCCATCACATGTTTAGTGAGGGATTTCCACGAGCTGTGCCATGACGTGCATGGATAAGGGATTTCCATGGGCACGATGACGTGTGGAGGGGGTAATAGGTTACTGGGCAGAGGCTGGATGACCCCTATCACTGCAATCAGCCAGATGGGAGAGGGAGTTATGCTAAGGTGTCAGGGTCCTTTTCCATCCCTGCACAAATCTCTGTAATCTCTCTTTTTCTTACTCTCTATATTCTTCATTTACATATAAATTGGCTGCCCTGCACACAGACCCCATTTATGGCAGTAACAGAATATTTGACTACATTCTCACTTCCTCTTATAAATGTATAAATTGGCATTTGAAATCATCCATGGTGGAGGATGAAAATATGCTCACCTTGCAAACAAGTCAACAGGCTTGTTTCTCTCTTCTCCCCAAAGCAAGACCATCTTTTTTGGTAAAATTTGCACCTTTGACTGCATCAGAGTATACCTGGGAGCAAATGTACATAGGACTATATATTTTATATTTTGTAGGTCTAATAAATTTATCACTGGCAATCTAAGAGTCTGTAATCTTTTGCTCCAATAAACCACCCTATTTCTGAATCTATGTTTGTGAAAGTTCCTGTTGAAATCAACCGAACTTACTTAATGCCTTACTCATACTCCCTTTGACATCTCTGGTTTTTTTTTTAGTTATGTGGGCTCAAACCCTCACTACAGTGGGCTCAAACCCTCACCCTCAAAGTGCCCACAGCACACTCAGAGACTTAGAAAGATAAAGACAAATTACAGGTTTTCTCTTTTTTTTACCCCACATATATTGAGAGTGTGCTGTGCAAGGCAGCTCAAAGTGTGCTGCCTATCCTGGCCTCTGCTCCCTCTAACTTGAGTTCTTTCAATTAGGCAGATTGGTGGCCATCTATGCTCCTTTTCCTGCACCATCCTCTCTTCTCTGTACATATGTCTCTCTTCAGCAAGAGCCTCTCAGAAAATATGTAATATGTGTGAATTTATCCCAGTTCTGCTGCTCTGTGTGTTCATGTTGACATTGGTATAGTTGTGCCAGAGTGGTGCTGGAACAGGGCTGATTTTGCCAGCATGATGCCAGTGAAGGGCAAAGTGGCTCTGTCACTCCTGAGAGGATCAACTGGGTCGTTCATGTGCACAAAAATATTTTGAACTGATTTGAAAACCTCATAAGCATGAAGATACTTGCTCATGTAAGTATTTGCCAATTATGGTCCTAGGTCAGGAAGCAAGGGCAGGAAACCTCAGGGCACAAGTCAGGAAACTGAAGACACAGATTTGGAAAATGTCCTCTGTCTTCAGAAGCCTTGCTCTGATCATCACTTTGTGTTTTCTACTCCCTGTAAGAAATTATGGCCATTTTGCACATTTATATGGTGAAGAATTCTTTTTTCTTATGACTTTTGACTTGTTTGCTACAATTTTTTTCTTCTGTCATATAATTTCTCACCAGCTTTCTTTTCTGTTTATATCTGGTTCTTTCCATCTTTCTGAAGAGGATTTGTCCCCTACTCTTTTTATCAGAGACTTTTTATCATTTCCTTTGCTCATAGTTGGAATCTCTCAAAGTTTATCAATATTTTCACATAGTCAAGTGCTTAGGAGTACACACAGCTATCCAACTGCAATCTTTCCTAGAGACATATAAAGAAGAATAATGACTTCTCTGGCCTTATAAATGATACCCCATAGTATAATAAGCTGAAAGACTTTGTCTTCTGCAGCAGAAATCACAGTACATACTCATACTTAGCATGTTTAATTTTTTATCTACTATCAACTCCAAAATTAATAAGTTATTAGTAATTTTGGAGCTCCCGGAACCCTCTGGGACATTTTCCTTTAGATATAAGCATCAGCCTCATTAATGCCTTTATAATTTATTCATCACTCCTTAATGTTCTGTTAAATTCCTCTCTACTTTCAAAGCTAGAATTAAATATGTGTATGAACCATGTTCATTTCTGACTGAGTAGAGGCCCTCCAGGAACTGATGAATTCAACATTTAGCTGATGAATGACAGTTAGTCCCTTGCAGCAAGCTCAGTTATCAGTTAGATTATTAATTTTGGAGGGGGAAATTATCTGCTGTTTCTCTTTATTGTGATCTTTCATCACTGATGTCACAGGGTGTTGTACATCTGGTGTCAGTGAACTGATACCACAAATGTATGTTATCTTTTAGCTTCAGTAATGAACCTTTTTCATGGTATAGCAGAAGTAGGACACATGTTGTTTGGAGTCAATAAATCTGTTCAGTTGATAATAGAACAGATGTTATTGTTCAACCACAACTTCTCAGGCTGGGTAGGAAACGTCCACTGACTCTCCAGCTCCTTTGTTAAGACAAAGGTAAGAGGACATCATAAATAATTAAGGGCTAAAATCTACTCAAGTAATAAAGTCTTAGATTGTTCTGATGTTATTAGGAAGTACTTCTGCACACAGGTTGGAAACAAACCCTCAGCTATTGCCTGCTGAAGTTCGTGCCTCTGCCTGCCAAGGATGGGGGAAGAGCAGCAGAAACACTAGAAACTGAAAGCTTCTGACTTCAGCATATCACAGCAGCTTGGATTTGCTGGCCAAACTTCACAGGGGGCAGGTAATCCTCCTTTTGCCCTTCTGTCTAGAGACCACATTCAGAAGTCATCTCCAAAGGTGAGGAGATACTGAGAAAGATGAGATATGGGGAGGGCCTTGAGAGCACCCCCCTATGACCCATCTGCAGCTGCTGCAGGGAGAGCTGACACAACATTGGGGCTGTCAGCACACACTGCTGAGGAACAGTGGCAGGCTGCAGTTCCCCTGAGGAACAAGTTTCCCCTCTGGAGACAAGGACATGCTGCCCTGCAGTGAGAGGGGACTGTAGAGATGAGAGGTCTGCCATCTCCAGGGATGTAATTTCTGAAGTGCTGAAAGAAAACAATTGCTAACAATTTTCTGGGAGAAACAGCATGTGAGTTATTGATTGATTCTCACTGTCAGGTAATCTGGGCACAAACTTTCTGTGAGGAAAGGCCAAAGTGTCAAATACACATTTCACCATTTTTGAGAACATCTACATCAAACTAGTGACGGGCAGAACTAGTTCCCTCACTTCATGTAATATATGCTTCCAAAGTTCAATAGCACTGTCATATAATTCAAGTATTTGCTTCAATCACTATTCATAACTTCTGTTAGCACTGGAGTTGGGAAAATAATGAAAATATTATTCATAGAATGTATTAGTCCCCAAATTCCATGAATCTCATTGAATAAATTATTCAACTAATATTACCTCTCTTTCCCCTCACTCCTCTTCCCTTTCCCCAGGGATTTTCAGATGACTACCCATAAGGAGGAACAGGTGCAGATGCAGGTGTTGACCCAAATTGGAGGTGCTGCAGCTGTCCTGTATGACCCAGGTGCATGAATGGTGAACATCCAACATACAGTGTGCATGGCTCCTTCATTTAATTTTATGTGTAGGACCCAGAAAGATATTTCTGCACAAAAGCCTAAAATGACACTAGATAGGCATAGACAACAGAATCACATGCTGAATAATATTTAAACAAATACACTTTCTTCAGAATTGTTTCTGAAGGTGGACCTTCTTGTCACTCCCCAAGGATAGAGTGGCCACAGCTGCTTCTGCTTGGTGTCTGCAGCTAAACTGTGCTCTTCTTGCTTCTCTGAAGGTGTCATGCAGCAGAGGGGCAGTGCTTTTCCAAGGTTGTTGTGGCAGTACTGAAAGCTGTGCTATCTTATAAATTGTGTCTATTAAGATAATTTCTTAAGCTCAAGGCTTAAAATATAGACTATTTTCAGTTATTGATACTAAAGCTGAATCCTTCATTCATTCTGATGAAGAAAGATTTAGGAGAAGGCTGCACTCTGCAGGCCCATATGGAAGTCTCTATGGCCTTCACATGTGTGTAACCAGGAAGGCACTTGCAGCAGTGCATGCCGTCTGTAGCTGCTGAAGGGTGGGCAAAGACCCGAGAGCCACGGGCACCTTATGGGGTAGAGTATGGGGTCTGATCAGGAGGGACCTGACCTGAGACTACCAGTACCAGCCTGCCACAGGGCAGCTCTGTGCTCAGGCCCCAGAACTGTTCCCCTTCTTCATGTAGACAGTCTGTGTGTCAGGAGATTTGGGCAGATGATTCTTCACAGCATCTTGTACAAGGTGACATACGGACAGTTGCACCAAGTTCTGCTCCCTCTCACGGCTCAAAAGGAAGGAAAGACAGCAGGAAAAGATCAATTTTCTCTAAGCCTGTATGTCTACAGGGCAGGTGCCTGCAACCCAGGCTCCCTTTGGAGCTCAGTGGGGTTCTTACCTGATGAGAGAAATTACAGAGCATGGTGCCTCCTTTTACCCTTTCTGAGAGGTACAGACAGGACAATTGCATCCCTGTGGTACCTGTTTCTTGCTGTTGGCTATATGGAGACCCAATCAGAAACAGACACTCCCTCCTGCTCTGTGGATATCAAATGCTGATCCCATAAACCCCATGAGTGTATGGCCTCAGGGACCCAATGTCACTCTGAGCCATATGTGTCCATGGGAGTGTGCCCACGCTGCAGGGGACCAGGGAGCTACAGGAGACCCCATACATCTCTCTTGAGGGGCTAATTTCGTTTCATCAAGGCTCTTGGTGATCTACCATGAAGACTTTGCTGCTTGCAAAAAATTACATGTTTGCTGCTGTCATTACCACCGAGATGGAGCTGTCTCAGCAGAAAAAGCTCGTAATGCTCAGCTCGTGGTGCCTCTGTTCCCTGCACACTGTACCAAGTGTGTGACAGATGGCAGCTGCCCAGGAGCCTCCTGGATCTCTATGTAACCATCACTAGGTACAGCTGCCTGTTCAACACTGCAGGCTTCAGGCTTGCAGAAGCTTAGCCACCTTCGTGGACAGCAGCATCAACCTGCAGGTGATGCATTGCCTTTACTGCTCACCTTGATCATCTATAATTTACTCTTTGAAGCCTGTTTATACCAAATTATGTTCACTTTGACTTAGCTCTCCATAGTCTGGTCCAACTCCCTGCCTCTTGCCCAGTGAGCAGGGCCTTCTCCTTATGCCATTTCCCTTGGCATGGTGAGAAATGAGCATAACTACTACTCATCCCAAGGCACTGAGTGATTTATCTGAGGGGGAAATATTCCAGAGGCCATATTGACCATCCAACTTGTAATTTTTTTTCCCAAAGGCTTAGTTATCCATTATCCAACTGTCACAAATAATTCCATTTTGCCCTTCTGCCTGTAGCTGTTCTTAGGCTTTGTCCATTTGTCTCCCTTACTCGACTCTTGGTTTGCACAGGATGCTTCAGAAACTCCCATAATTTCTAATACCAAGCACTGGTTCAGGTTGGTGGAGGAAGAAAGAAGGACTGTGCATATCAACAAACACATAAGCATGTGTTTAACTTTTAGTTTTATAAATGTCAGCTTGTAATCCACATATATGTGCTTTGCAGAAATAAAGCTGTAGGACAAAAGCAAGGTGAACTGTGACTTAGGAGGCTGTGGAGATGGTGCAGCATCCCAGGTCCTCTGTAACATGGCAAAGCCCACCTGTTCTGCCCTGACAGGAAACTTGTCCCAAGGGAAAAGTGTAACATGATCTCCATGAACTGCAAACCAAAGCACAGACTTGGCTTTCCAAGCTATGACAGACTAAAATGAAAGGGGCAGAAGAGACCTGATAGACACAAACTCCTTTGAATTTTCCCTCCCACATACTGCAAGTTTCTGAAGAGCTCTGGGTGACTGCTCTGCTGTTCATCTGCCCGTGCCCTCACTGTCAAACCATGAGGACCCTAGAGCCAACACAGCACCTTGTTTGCCAGCTGCACAGAGCCTGAGGACTCAGGAGCCTACAGGAAGAAGGGCAAGCCATGTTTCTTACCTGCTTTTTAAATGAGTGCTCATTTCATGGTGATGCCTGCAGCTGGTTGTAGAAGGTGCACAGGATGAACCATGTCAGCTCACCGGTGAACTCTTCAGTCGTGTCCTGTATGCACACAGTGGAGTTTGGTGAAATGCACAGCATTTCAGGCACAGATCTTCCAGGCACAGCATGGGCAGAATTGCTCATCACATTCACTAATTTCAGCCAAAAAAAGGAGACAACTTGTCTGGCAATGCCTTTAGTGATGAATGTCTGCAAAGCAGGCTGTGAGCGCAATGCCTGGAACAGCACCTATCTTTCCTTTGGCACGCTCTGGTTTGCTTCATGCTCTGACTGAAACCTACCATGAGAAGGTAATTAGGCTCCCCATGGTTGCAAAGTGGACTAGAAGGCTGCATATGGGTCCAATAAGGAGATTAAAAACCCCTGGCTGACCTGAATGGACCACATCTCATCATGGATGTGAATGCAGAGCATTTTCCCAATCACATCTTCCATCGCAGGAGGAGGAGCAGAGCCTACGTGAACCAGTGGGGCTGCAAAGGTCAATATTTGTCTTGTAGAGCTCAGCAAAACACACGGAGTGAAAGAAACATTTCCCCCAGCAGTCTATGCTGCTGCTGTACAAATTAAGACTGTTGTAGGCTGTGGGTTTGAGACATAAATTTATGCATGCATGCAAGACCTGCAAGGCCCAGACCTCCAGGGCATCCCCAGAGAAGCTCCTGGGAGGTAGCTGCAGACATGTGCTTAGTTATCCATTATCCAACTGTCACAAATATTTCCATCCAGCCTTGGCAAGACATGATGGCTCTCTCCCTCTTGCAGCCTCACCCCAAGTCCTGAAATGTCCCCCCAGCCTGGGATCTGCCTTCATGCTGCTTGAGGATTGCCTGTGGCTTGAGGAGCTCAGCTTTGCTGCTCCTGCCTAGTCCTGTGGGAGAGCTGTGGCATGCAGCCATGGCAGCTTGAACTCTTTCTTTTCCTGCAAGAGCTTCTCTGTCCTCTATCACAGGGGAAAAACTGCTCAGCTCAAGGGGTTTTCAGCAAATCAGGATCAAAGCAATTTTGAGATTATTTTTAATGACGTATAATTAACTGGCAATCAGTGAACTGCACATGCAGGATCAATATCAGTAATATGACAGAGAAACCACAGCACTAGATGGCTATGAAATATTAATAACTACCTACAAAATTCAAAATAGACTTTATATCTAATCCCCCAAAGCTCTAATCCCAGTGTGCACAGCTTCGTGCACACCACCTCCTCATAGGTCACATGGGCCACCAGCACTCTACTCCTCTCCTAGAAATGGGGATTCCTCTACTCTCACATCCCTCCTGTGAAAAGTGGGTGCTGTCCAAGCCCATATCAGTGACGAAGACCCACCCTGAGCTCAGATAGGGGCACTGCAGGTGTGCATCTCCACTACCCTACATATCTCCATTACAGTGTCCCACACTCTCACCCCAGCAGAATGGGATAGATAGACTTTCAGTTGGAAGGGACCTGCAATGGTCATCAGTCCAGCTGCCTGACCACTTCAGGGCTGACCAAAAATTAAAGCATGTTTTAAAGGTCATTATCCAAATGTCTTTTAAACACTAACATGTTTGGAGCACTCACCACCTCTCCAGGAAGCCTGCTCCAGTGTTTGACCCCCCAGTTAGTAAAGACTAATGTTCAGTATGAAGCTCTTCTGCTGCAGCTTTGAACCATTCATAAACACGCTGCCACTGAAAACCAGGGAGAAGAGCTCAGCCCCTCCCTCTCCAATTCCCCTCCCCAGGAAGCTGTGGAGAGCAGTGAGGTTACCTCTCAGTCCCCTTTTCTCCAGCCAGGCAAGCCCCAGGGCCGGGCTGCTCCTCACAGGACATTCCTTGCAGCCCTTTCACCTGCTGTGTTGCCCCTCTCTGGATGCATTCCAGTGCTTCCACATCCTTCCTAAGCTGTGGGGCCTGGAACTGCATTCTGTCCTCGAGGGGAGGCTGCAGCAGTGCTGAGCACGGGGGCAAAATCCCATCTTCTGCCTGGCTGGACATTCTGTGCCTGAGGCACCCAGGGTGGGCTCTGCCCCAGGGTGGCCTCTGCCCTCCTGGCTGCCAGGACTCACTGCTGACCCACGCTGAGCTTCTGCTGAGCAGCACCCTCAGACCCCTCTCTGCAGGGCTGCTCTCCAGACACTCCTCTCTCAGTTTATAAATGTGTCTGGCACTACTCTGTCCTAGGCGAAGGAACCAGCATTTGGACTTGTTAAATATAATCCCATTTAACCCAATGCTCCAATCTGTCTAGATCCCTCTGCAGGGCCTCCTGTCCCCCAAGAGAGTTGGCAGCACCTCCCAGTTTGGTATTACCAGCAAACTTGCTAATGTTGTATTCAGCTCCTGCATCCAGATCATTGATAAACACATTGAACAGAACTCTCTCTACAGCTGAGCCCCAAGGAGCAGCACTGGTGACCAGTGGCCAGCCAGATGTAGCCCCATTCACTACAACACTGTGAGCTCTGCCCTTCAGCCAGTTCTTCACCCAGCACACCATGAACCCACTCATCCCACAGCTGGGCAACTTGTCCAGAAGGGTGCTCTGGGGGACAGTATCCAAAGCTGGACTAAAATCCAGGAAAACTACATCTTCTGCCTTCCCTTCATCCACCAGGCTTCTCTGTCTCCTCTTCTGCCATCCCTCCTCACTGGTAGAGACCTACCTTGCCTTTCTGCCTTTTCCTCATACTCAACCTGATCAAGCCCTTTTTTTCCACAGCCATGTTGTGCCATCCTTTCCATGTCTTTAGACCCTGGTTCTGTTTCTTCTTTTCCTTTTTGGGGAAGTATTTGGTCATAACTGTATAAAAGTCTCCTGGGCAGGACTCAGCTAAGTATGTCACACCCCTGGAAGTCATCCAAAAATACTTTTCCTCTCCAGATTTACAATCTTCCAGATTTCACAGAAAACAAGGTAGAGTTCTGTCCATTTTTGCCCAGAACATTCTCTTTGAAGTTGTAGAAGAAATTGGAAATGCTCTTGAAAAACTGTTCCATCACAGTCAGAGACCAGAGACATATGGCCAGAAAAGCACCATCAAGATTTGGCAAGCTCAGTCAGTACCTGCATTTTCTCTTCTCTTGGACTCTTAAAGAGAGGGCTTTTAACTCCCATTCCTTCAGATCAGGCTGATTTTCAGAGAGCACTTGTGTGGTGTGCACATGTAATACTTTCTAGTATGCTTTCTTAGTCTTATTACCAAACCATGTGCTTTTTTTGTTATTTTTTAAGCAAATTCTCAAATGCAAATGATTAGGATGAAATTTAATTAGGCAGCAACAGTAAACTGAAGATATAAATAGTCCTCAGTTTGTCATTTATAAGAGATGAGGGTTATTCTTTGAAGTGGTACCCAGTGACCGGTCAATTCTCAATTAACAGTGTTAGGAGAAAATGCTGAGTATTGCCATATGGCTTGATTTATATAAATGGGTCATGAAATGGCCTTTCTGTAGGTCTCTACACCAAAAGGTGCTTCCTTCACAGCCTACTGCTCTTTTCCCAGTTTCCACTCAAGCAGAAGAAAATTCAAAAGACAGTTTTTGAGCTCGTCCTATTTTTGGATGGTGTCGTACAGTTTGACACAGTTTGTATTAAAAGGGGATGGCCATCTCCTATTTGTGTAAGCCAACACTGTGTGATCTACGTGGCCTCCTGCAGCAGATGTGTGACTAAATCCCATGAGCATTGTCACCAACTAGGTAGGCAGGCAGCACTGGAGATGGCTGTTGCTGCCTTTTATTATCGATTGCACTGGGTAAGTTTTGTGAAACATGTTCACACTGCAGCTGAGACATCAACCTACTTTTCCCTCCCTTTTTATTTCTACCTATTTGACTGCCATTTCTGAAAGACCTCCAGCCCTGATCCCAGTCCTGCTCCTGGAAAACATTAATTATCTATGGATAGTTTGGAAGCAGCATAGTGGATGCTGAGCAGCATAGGTGCCTCAAAGCACCCATAGCAGGGGTGCCTCAAATATGGTGGAGGTACCGTGGTGCCAGAGAGTCACAGAATTGTTTAGGTTGAAAGAGACCTTTAAAATTATTGAGTCCAAACATTAACTCAGCACTGCCAGGTCCACCACAAAACCAAAGTGCCACCCCAAGTGACACATCTACGTGTCTTTTAAATATCTCCTTGGATGGTGACTCCACTGCTTCTTTGAGCAGTCTGTTTCAAGGCCTGACAACCTTTTCCATGAAGAATTTTTCCCTAGTATCCAATCAAAACCTCCCCTGGTGCAACCCGAGGCTATTTCTTCTTCTCCTGTCACTTGCACCATGAGAGAAGAGGCTGACCCCACCTGGCTACACCCTCCTTTCAGGCAGTTGTGGAGACTGAGNTGGCTTTGCTGAACCTCATACAATTGGCCTCTGCCCTTTGATCCAGCCTGTCCAAATCCCTCTGCAGAGCCTTCCTGCCCTCCAGCAAATCAACACTCCTACCAAACTTGGTGTCATTTACAAATTTACTGGGTGTGCACTTGATCTCATCTAGATCATCAGTACAGGTATAAAAGCTCACACTCCACCCTCCTGTCACCAGACCTTAGGCCCTTTTACTTCTTTCTCCTCTTCCTTTATAAAGGTCTTTTCTTTTTCAGCTATGGGATAGTCTGAGTGCCATTCCTCTCCTGAATGGAAACCCATTATTTCATGTAGTCAGGGACAGCTCAGGCGAGAAAGAGGGTTTCAGTTATTACTCATTTTTCCTTTCTTTCACTGCAGCAGGAAAATCCTATCAAAAGGAAGTTGATTATTTAAATGCCTCCTCCATTTGAACTACTCATTCAGAGTTGTTTCTTACACCTCAGCTTTTCCTGCTTTAAGCAAACCTGTCATGGCTTTATATTATTTACCAAATAATGCTGCTGCTGACTATGAATTTATTAAAGAGGTATTGAAGACAAAGAAGCCTCTGTATTATAATACAATTTTAGTCTGCACTGACTTGAAAATGTATTGTGCTGAAGATAATTGCATGGAGGGCAATTATAGAAACTGAAGAGGATCAAACAGAGTAATAGGGACATAAAAGGAAACCTGCATTCTCTATACACTTCTCCCCATGCATGTGGATGCTTCCCTTTTATCTCATTTTTAAAGACACTTCGAATTACACAGTAATTATAAATTCAAAAGGATTTTTTCACACAAAATGATCTGATCTTAGCGACTCTCCTGAGTAACATTGGAGCAGCTTCCCAAGGCTTGCAAGTTATCCATCTCTGCAAACACAGGATAAGTTTGTACAGGATATGGTGTAGCTCTTTTTGGATTCAGGCCTTGATCCTGAGACTTCTGCACAGATCAGAAGAGATGATCAGAGTGGTTTTATTTCCTATGACAAGATATAAATAATATCTTAGGCAGAAAGCTGATTGATCTGAGTATTACTAAAGTATCATTGTCATTTAAATCACTAGTCAGCTGACTGAGAGTGCAGTGAAGTGTCAGGATAATTTTGTGAGTTAGTTATGACTTATAGCTGCCCTAGAAGATTTGTCCTACCACCTAGGATGAAAAATCCGTGCTAGTGATTATGGCGTGACTTTGGGAGGTGCAGAAAGGTGGATTGGTGCCCAAGGAATGCACGTAGTGGCAGCTGCCAAAACACTGCGTGAGGAAAGGTGATTAATAGTCACAGGAAGAGCCTTCAGTTTAGATCTGAATCCATTCTGCTTAAAACCTGTAGCCAAGTAAGGAAGTCTGTGGAGCAGACAGAACTGCATTTCCTTGTAGAACTTGGATACAGAGATTTCCAAGGGTGCATGTCTATATCTTATTGGAATTTGGTACAACAGGATGATCAGAACAGAGAGGCAATCACAGATATCATTTTATTGCCTCTCCAAGGAGAACTCCATGGCAAAAAGTCACCTTGAAAGGAGAGCTTTTCTATCTGCACCATTGGACCAAAGCCCATTTATCTTGTGCATTGAGAGCCAGTGAAAGGGAGCAGGGCTGCCCATGTGCCCTGTCCAGAGGAAGCTCATACATGCAAGATGTGCCAGTGGAGAGGGGAAGGTAGTAAGTGAGGTTTAAGAGTCCCTAAGTCATCCTACGAAAACCATCCCTGTGTACTGCATTTGTAGTTAAATTCTTCCAAGCTCTTGTGAAAAATGCTGCTATATATTTTCATTGCAGATTCTAGAAGACTGCTATTCTTTGTTCGTGTGAGGATTTACAAGAAGTATTTTCTCACTATTATGCTGCTGTTCAACACAATATTTACCAATTAAAAGTCATCACAACTTTTAATGCACCTTGCAACTTTTACCTTGCTTCTTTGTCATCAAGATCAGTGCATAATTAAAGCCTCTTCAAGCTCACATCAAGTCTTGAGACTTACTTCCATGGCTTTTGAAGTGCCTAAAAAATTGAATTTGGCCCTTTTTTTTCCTTTATAATTCTCAATCAGGTTCAATGATCAACTTTTGGGGGTATCATATTCCATGAAATTGAAATGCTGAGAAGTTTCTGTTCAGGAAGTCTCTCCCTCTGTCTGCTTCTGGAAGCACATTTACGTTGCATATGTACCTATCTCAGAACACATCATTAACAGCAAATAATATTGCTGGAAAAAGAAACCATTGTTTATCATACCTGTACACCATGTAACATAGACAAATTAATCTCCTAAACAAGTAAAAATTCGAATGGCATGCTTACATTTACTTCACAAATAGGTGTCTCATGATCCATTTTGAATGATGTTTTTTGTGCTTTTGATCACATGAAAAATGGATGTCCTTTATGTCTTCTATGATAAAGGACAGTGTCTCTTGAGAGGTCATTGGGGGTCATTATACAGAACAAGATTATATGCCCAGAGTAAACAGCAGTAGACATTAATGCAGGATGGAGAACCTTTTCTGTGTTCAACTCCCTTGAGCTGAACTCACTATCTGCTGTGACCCCTCAATGCCTTTGCAAACAACAGAGAGAGCTTCTGTTTGGCTGATGAAACCTTCTCTTTCACAGTCCCTGAAATAAAGTGTGTGAAAGAAAAAAAAATAGGAAAAAAAGATAAAGAGAAACCCACACTTTCAATTTTCATTTGTGTCCTGCTGATTTATGTCGCCTTGTTTCTAATATTTCTTGCATTGCTAGGAACTGGCTCTAACTGCTTGGGTACTTCCTGGCAGTAATGATCAGAGCAGCAGATGTGCTTGTACAAGAGGCAGATTTGGTGTCTTCACTCACTGTCAATGTCTGTGTTGGTCTGGATGTGTATTCCTATGCATCAAAGCCTGAGCAGAATTTAGTTTGAAGACATAAAAGTCTTGTGTTATGTTGATACCACCAGTCATTAATTAGGAAGATATTTTTCTGTTTAAAGGAGGGGATCAGAAACACATTGCAAGCTTTTGCTAGCTTATGTTCGTTGTTCAGGGCCTTATTCTGTGTGATTATGGAGTCTCTGGGTTTCCTTCATCATCACCAACTATTTATATTTATGCTGTAAAGAACAAATTGGAAAATGTATCTTTTGTCACAGAAATCTTGACAGTGAGCAGGCACCAAGAATCCTTTCTGACAGCTTGATATTGCCATTTCACTCTACCATGTGTTGCCTCCTAATTCATATATGGTTTATTTGTTTGAGCAGAGATTTTGTTTTTATACAATACCTAACACAACGAGGTGATGGTCATACTGAAGACAGGCACTGTATCATGCTCTGCTTGGAGAAAGTGGAAAGAAAATTAATTGGTACTCTTTTGCTGAAATTGCATCTGTCTGACTTCCCAACGACTTGCTTCATTAGGAAATGAGACACTCTGAATACATACACACAGGTGAGAACCCTTGGATTGCCAGAGGATGGGTTAGCAGCTAGGTATGGACCAAAGATTCTTACTGGCTCTGGATCACAGCAGCTAAGCCTGATTTATTATCACTAAGCAAGATGCCAAGAGATGAGTCTGATATACTGGGATCTGGAGACATGCAGAGGCGTGAAGAAATAATATTATGCTTCTAGAGATATGTTGTGTGTGAATGTATTTGTGGGTTTTCTTTGACCATTCTTGCTGCAGTGAGGCACCTCTATTGACATAAGATATTCAGGGCAGAATTGGACACTTAAAAGTTTACTCTAAATGTGTTTTAAAAGAAAGCAGCAGAGAATCAGTAGGGAAAGCATCTGATTCTTTCCTCTCTCCCTCTCTCCCTCTCTGTATGACAGAAAAGTGATCTGTGCACAGCTGGTACCGTTGCTCCCTTTGATGCCAGGCTAGCAGCAGGGGAACTAGAGTTCTGCTTCTGGAGAGCACCAAGGGCCAGTTAGAGTCTAGTAGCACTTATCACCAGTTCTTTCAAATGTGCTTTGAAGGCCCAGGCAATGTTCTTGGAGCCAGGATCATGGAGGTGTGAGCACCAAACCACACAGCTATGGCTTAATCAGGCTTTGAATAGAAATGTTTGGACTCGAGGAAAAGCTTTTACAAGATCATTTAGCTGGCCAGTGGCTGACCATTGTCACTGGTAGTACTTTTCACAGGGGACAGTGGTTGACCACTGTCTTCAGCCTTTCCTGCTGGACATGATTGTCTGGCAAGGCTCTTGGAGCCCACTTCTTTGGAAAACAAGAGTCCTCAGCTAACTCAGGACATACATTAACAGTCTAATTGATGTGTGTCTTCTGTGCTGTCTGCTATTCTGTGTTCTCTGTCCTATGCTAAGAAAGAAATACAGTGATCAAATGCCTGTAACACTGCAAAAGTAAGGTGGGGAAAACTCATAAAAATAGCAGAAATTTCTCCTTTTCTCTACCACTTTGTCCTGAAGTCAGTGCAGGGGTGTTCACAAACCGCATCCTTCCATTTGTGATGTCTGACACAGCCATTAATCACAGCTCGAATGAAAAAGAAAACCAAAAACCAAACAAATAAAAGAAACCAACTCAAAACAAAGGATCCACAGGGGTTTTCTCCTGTGATTTCTAAAGCCCTGCCAACACCCTGTGCAGTTCTGCCATCTGCACTTTAGGTTGTGTCTACACAAATGGCAAACGTACATCATCAGTGGTGCCACTGAAAAAGGAGGAATTAGTGCACACCTGCAACATATTCTGAGTTAGGCAAGTAAAACCATGAACACAACAAAATGGTGGTGAAAATGTTGATCAGCTATTTCGTGGAAATGTGACTTACATGCCAAATTAATCTAGTGACTATCATCACCCTTCCTCTCAGGAAGGAAGGCTTCAGAGTATTTTTCAGATTTGATTAATAATTTATTTGGCATCTGGAAGTCACAGCAAAACAGCTCATATGGAAAAGGAGGATGTAAATTGTCTGCCTCTCCCAGGCACTACTAGGTTATTATTCACAGCTAGAATACTATTTGTAGAATATTTGTGTATTTAATATTTTAAAGAGCAGCTCTGGCACTTGGGTTGATTTCAGCATTCTCGAGGCTGTGTCTATACTACAGATACTGTCATCTGGAAGACGTGCTCTCACTGCCAACTGAACTAGCCAGGAGAGGATTTTAATATGTGAGGAAGCAGGCACTAGAATAAGGGGAGATTATTGTGAGCTTAGTGCATTTTGAATGAAGGATGTCATCCATGGAAGACAAGGGGAACCTTTCCAAGCTGAGTCTGCAGTGCTCACAGTCTGCCTACTGTAAACAGGGCATTGCTGGAGCTCAGGTCAGAGCATGTTAAATGAAAGAGAGTTGCTTATAGATTTTACAGCTGTACATGTGATATATTTCTGTCTTTCTGCATTTATCACTCAGTGATGGCCTCAACCAGGTTGTGACAGCTGCCCTGATTGTCTTCTAGGAATTCACCTGATAGTATGATGCAGTATTTTAACCTACTTATAGTGCCATGCTACTTATTTACTGTATGCTATCTGCAGTATTTCTGCTCAGAGTTGTAATTCTATTTACCATCTGTGGGAGACAAAAATGTTAATAGTTAATGACTCAAACAATGGGCCATGTGGGAGGCAGCAGGTGCTTTGCTGAGGCCAGGTTTGCACCTCCCCAAAACTGAAACCCAAGGGGAGGAGGAGAGATTTTTGGGTGTGGTGGCGAAACCTCTGGTCTGCATTGGACAGAGTGAGGAAACACTCACCACCAGAGGCTACAAGCTGGGTTTCAAGCCACATAAGGGAAGAGGCTGGTAAGAAACAGATCCTGTGGAGGCCAGAGAGTGCTTTTTGTCATGCCAGTGTCCTCCCTTACACAACTGGCTCAGTTCTAAAACTTCCCCCTGACCCCTGGGAGGGTATTGGGACATTCACATGTAAGCCTGACGGTCTTCATCCCTTCTGGTGGAGCATAACTAGCTCAAGTACACTGATGTGAGAGGCAGCTGTCATGCCTTAGAAAGTGTCATAAACCATCAAAGATCCCCAAAATGCCCCCAGACTCATTTCTTCCACCAGACAGCTGAGCATGACCCACAGCATTGCAACAGCGTTAAACTGCCACCCACCTTCTCCAGGGAANGGAAGAAATTGTGTGCTCTCTCTCTCTCTCTCTCTCTCTCTCTCTCTCTCTCTCTCCCTCTCTCTCTCTCTCTCTCTCTCTCTCCATCATGAGGGTGGGTCATAACACCAAACACAGATTCTTATGAGCTGCTAGAAGGTTTTTTTGTCTTATGAAGAGGTTTTTAATGGGGGAGGACATTTAATCAACTGAAAAGGGAAAGCAAGCCACTAAATGCTGAGTCATATTCAAGCAACAATAATTTTTTCCCCTTTTTAAGAGATTGAAGTTGTAGCTGAAAAGCTTTAGCTGCTGTGCTCATTCCTGGCTTCCACAACCACAACATTCAGAGTGCCTAAGTCTATAACTTGCCCTACAACAGTAGTGGAAACTAAACATTCCCTTCTGTTTATTTGACCCTGTCATGTGGGCTATACCCTCATTACTACTGTTAACCACTTTCAGGGCATAGCATCCACCATGTCTAATCCAGACCAGCTTTACCCCAAGTTACATTTCACACATATGCAGTCCAAGATACCGAAGAACAATTTGCCTGGGGTGAGGGAATGGACTAGATTACCTCCCAAATTCCCTGTGAAGATCTGGTGTGCAAGGAGGGTGGCTGGGGCAGTGCTGATGTGAATGACACGGTGTCCAGATGCAGATGTGCTGTACCTTGCAGTGGCAACCTTAAGGATGTGAACCACAGATGCCTAAGCAAGCATCCAGATCCTAGGCAGTGCCCCAGAAGCAAAGATGACAAAGATGGGAAAGGAAGCAAACAGGAGATGAGCAGTGAGTCTGTGGTGGAGCCAAGATTTACCGAGGGCTCTGACTGCTGCTCCTTTACCCACCGTGCCTCTCCTGGCTAATTTGACAGCCAAAATTAAATTGCTGGTGAGGAAAGCAGTGCAAGCATGAACAATGTGCTGTGATTAGAAAGGGCACTGCTGGGGAGAGGAGCATCAGATCAGCCAAGCAGAAGTTTCCTGTGTATTCCCTCTGCCTTCTCTCCTGGGAGGTGCTGGCCTTTTATTCTCAGCTCCTTTGCTTTCAGCTCTGTTGTTGCAACTTGCACCTCCTCTCTAAAATGTAAAATGTAGTCTGTTTCAGTGTGATGGAAGCAAAGGGAGCTGATGTTCCTTGTGCTCTTAGGAGAGTAAAAATGCTACAGCACTGATTCTGCATGGCAGGGAGAGGACAATCCAGCTCCCAATAGCCAAAAGAAGTAATACAGTTACTGAAATTTTTGGGATCACTAGTAATCAAGAATGTTTTTGCAAAATCATCCCCATACAGAATATAAATTCCTGATAAAAAAAGATTACTGCTTGTTCACACTTTATCGCATTTGTACCACATCTATCAGTATCTAAGTCAAACCAGTGAGTTATTTAACCCTGAATACAACAGAATGTACTGGCCTTTCATTATTCTACTGTGCTTTAAAGGAAAAAACTAACCCAAAGGCATTTTCTGGCAATCAGAGATGGTGTGTCCTTGTCCATCCCTTGCTGTAGCTGTTCAGGAGCATGAACTCGAGTTGTAGTGCTCTGGAAGGAGTAATAAGGTTTGAGCACAGGTTCCCAGAGCCATTTTGCTTTGGCAGATCTGAGAGGTGCTAAGCAACTGTGCCTTCCTTGCTATGCAGTGTCCTGGTTCTGGCCAGCACTCCCTAAACCATGACATGGAGGAAGCAAACAGGGCTTGGTAGCAGATCCATAAAAGTTTGGTGGCATATTCATTCTCTGCTATCCCTAGGGTGCAACTGGGGATCCCAGTCAATGGCCAGGATTTGGTGTCTCTGACTCAAAGGGGTCCCATGTGCTACCTAGGGTCAGCTCATCTCCTTGTTGCATTTTAGGAGCCCCCTCGCCTATTTGTGTTATCCTCTCCTTAGGTACTGGGCTTGCAATAGAGCAATTGAGGCTCCCTGCCTCAGTTCTCCCTCCCCAGTGCACTGGCTGGGCTCAGATGTGAATTAATCTCATGAAAAAATTAATCTCATGAAAAATCCTGCTGCATCTGAGGGGGAAAAAGGAAGTAACCCTGAAGAATGGGCAAAGGTGCACATATTCAATTGCAAAGGTGCAATATGTGCAAGGGTGCACATATTCAGCACTGGATGGTCAGTGGGGAAACCAGGTGGAATTTGTTTAGACTAAAACTAAAAAGTACAAGGTTGAAAAAACACAGCCTGTCTCTGTTCTGTTAAGGTTCTGAATTCCCTTTTTTTGGTGGCAGGAGAGCAAGATTTTAGGAAAGAAGATCAGGGTTTGTGTGTTTAACCCCTTCAGCCTGGCAAAGAACAAGCTATATTTCAAAGCAGACTTTCAGAAGCTGCAACCACACTAGTGATTGTCTGTATATTAATCCCCAATAAATATTTTCTGGATGAGTGGCACAGTTCAGAAGTTATGAAGAGGGATAACAACCTGCAAAGCACTAAGAAGCAAGCAAACAAGCAGATACAGCAGAAAATGCAATTATAGTAAAGACAGCTTTGAAACGAAGAGAGACCTTACAAGCCAGGGTTACTTTAGCCTGCAGTAAGGGAAAATTAATAATGAACATAGATTGCTCAAATGAATCATTTCATAATGGATGCCCTGAATGTCTTGTGATGGATGGCTAGACAGAATTTAGTGCCATGAACACTGGTGATTGAACTGGCATACAAAACAGGTAGGAAGGAGGTTTCGGTCAGAGAAGGGCACAGGCAGCATCTGCCAGTAGGAGGGCAAACCTCACCTCCTGGAGAACAGCCACAGCTCCAACCTGTGATACAGGGGAGAAAACCAAAGAAAAGAGAGCAGTCAATGCTCAGGCAAGGGCAGCCACGTCAGGCTGCACAGAGACTGATGGATGTGCTCAGGAGTAATCTTTATCACCTGGAGCTTCACTGTGGGTAGCTGCATTTATATTGGATTAGGAGCTTGCTCAAAACTGCTTTTCTGCCCTGTGGTCTGCTCAACCCAAACAACATTTTGAATCTGCAGTTTGGGTAGGAGCCTGAGCATTTCACGCCGATTCACTGTAACAGAGATAAGACTATTAATGGGTGCTTTGTATATAATATTGTTTTCCTGATACAGCAGTGGCTTTTCAATCTACTGGCTGAGGTAGCAGAGTTTGCTACCTGGCACCTGATAAATGCCATGTCTGTGTCCCTGGGGCATCTACCAGTAAGTAAATTCAGTGCAAGCTGTTGAAACTTTGATAGATGGTGAATGAATGTCATATAGGGCTGGCTGGCTTGACCAGAGCAGCCACAGAGGTTCAGAAACTTCCCCCTCCCACCACATGCCCCTGTCAGCCCCACCAGGGCCTCTTGTGTTCTTCTCTCATCTCTCTCTTCCCCAGACCATGAAAAGACTAGCTGGCCCACTGGAAAAAAAAGAAGCCTCTGAAACTGGTAAGTACTAAAAGAAGAATAAGCCTCTGAAATTGGTAAGTGCTAAAAAAAATAAGAAAAAAATAGCAAACATTTTCCTGCACTGATGATAGGCACAACCTGAAAAAAAAAAAAAAAAAAACCAAAAAAAAAACAAAAAAAAAAAAACACCCCAANCCAAGCTGAGTCTGCAGTGCTCACAGTCTGCCTACTGTAAACAGGGCATTGCTGGAGCTCAGGTCAGAGCATGTTAAATGAAAGAGAGTTGCTTATAGATTTTACAGCTGTACATGTGATATATTTCTGTCTTTCTGCATTTATCACTCAGTGATGGCCTCAACCAGGTTGTGACAGCTGCCCTGATTGTCTTCTAGGAATTCACCTGATAGTATAATGCAGTATTTTAACCTACTTATAGTGCCATGCTACTTATTTACTGTATGCTATCTGCAGTATTTCTGCTCAGAGTTGTAATTCTATTTACCATCTGTGGGAGACAAAAATGTTAATAGTTAATGACTCAAACAATGGGCCATGTGGGAGGCAGCAGGTGCTTTGCTGAGGCCAGGTTTGCACCTCCCCAAAACTGAAACCCAAGGGGAGGAGGAGAGATTTTTGGGTGTGGTGGCGAAACCTCTGGTCTGCATTGGACAGAGTGAGGAAACACTCACCACCAGAGGCTACAAGCTGGGTTTCAAGCCACATAAGGGAAGAGGCTGGTAAGAAACAGATCCTGTGGAGGCCAGAGAGTGCTTTTTGTCATGCCAGTGTCCTCCCTTACACAACTGGCTCAGTTCTAAAACTTCCCCCTGACCCCTGGGAGGGTATCGGGACATTCACATGTAAGCCTGACGGTCTTCATCCCTTCTGGTGGAGCATAACTAGCTCAAGTACACTGATGTGAGAGGCAGCTGTCATGCCTTAGAAAGTGTCATAAACCATCAAAGATCCCCAAAATGCCCCCAGACTCATTTCTTCCACCAGACAGCTGAGCATGACCCACAGCATTGCAACAGCGTTAAACTGCCACCCACCTTCTCCAGGGAAGGCACCCTCTCATTCTCACCTTGCCTGAACATATGTTAACCCATAGAACTTTGTGTTTCCCAGGCTTCCTCCACTCCCAACAGATCAAGACTGGGACCAGCACATCAAACAAAGAATATTGAAATTGCATCAAGTCTCATCACTAGATCCACAGGTGGTGATATCTTTCTACTCTTATTCCTCCTTTCTCTTTCTTTCTTTCCCTTGTGTACATTTTTAAGAGATACCTTTATTCTTTTATATTGCTATATTACCATAGATAATAACTAAAGTGGCTACATGCCTCTTTTCCATTACAACCAAATAATTCTAAAATAAACCCTACATATATATATATATATTTCTAAACATTAATCATTCAGTGTTGTTTCACTCTAATCTGCCCAAGGAAGAACTTGAGTTCTCTCTCTCTCTCTTTCTCTCTCTCTCTCTCTCTCTCTCCCTCTCTCTCTCTCTCTCTCTCTCTCTCC
>VZRX01023601.1:39060-98096 GCA_013398075.1 Notiomystis cincta | reverse complement strand
CTATGCAGCAGCACAGGAGCTGCTTTCCAGGTATAACTCCAGGCCATTATTTTTTGCACAGAAGCAAAAAAGTCCATATTCCTCAGTGGAAAAGGCAGCAGTGCTGGCAAGGACAAACATGCAGCAAACTGTCTCACACAGACCATAAGTCTTTATTTGTCTTCAGCTCTGCTTGCCAGCACAAGTGGATTTCACATCTTTAAAAGCCCTTTGCTTCAGATATCACTTATAACCCTGGATATATTTACAGGTTTCTTTACTCCCTCTGTGCACACTTTAAATGAATTTATTCCTGTGCTTCTTCCTTTCTTTCCTTTCACTCCTCCCCAGACCTTCCCCTTCAGCAAGCTTGTCCTGAGGAGACACCCGTTTGGGGGAGAAACCCTTGTCTGATTTTATGAGGATATTTTGAATGTATGCATGGTCTCTGCAGGTATTAGTGCGTTCACCATGTCCTGTTTTATTGGGGTTTTGGTGCCTAGACCTGGGCTTCCACAACCCCTTTTGGAAGCCTAATATGGAGTCTGAATTTCAAGCTTGTAAATCATGTAAATATATCTCTTTAAAGATTTCACTGAGACCTGCAATAAAGTCCCAGAAGCATGGTCAGATAGAATAGAATATTCTAGCATCATCTAGCCCAACCATTAACCCAGCCAAGTCCCACAAAACCATGTCCCTCAGTGCCATATCTACACATCTTTTAAATACCTCCAGGGATGGTGACTCAACCACTTCTCTGGCAGCCAGTTCCAATGCTTGGCACACCTTTCTGTGCAGAAATTTTCCCCTAATGTTCAGCCAAAACCTCCCCTGATGCAACCCGAGGCTCTTTCCCCTTCTCCTGTCACTTGTTACCTGGGAGAAAAGGCCAATCCCCACCTGGCTACACCCTCCTGTCAGGATGTTGTAGAGAGTGAGAAGGTCCCCCCTGAGCCTCCTTTTCTCCAGCCCAAACACCCCCAGCTCCCTCAGCTGCTCCTCACAGCCCTTGTGCTCCAGACCCTTCCCCAGCTCCTTTGCCCTTCTCTGGACACCCTCCAGCCCCTCAGTGTCCTTCTGGCAGTGAGGGGCCCAGAACTGAACACAGCATTCGAGCTGTGGCCTCAGCAGTGCCCAGTACAGGGGACGGTCACTGCCCTGCTCCTGCTGGCCGCAGCACTGCTGACCCAGGCCAGGGTGCTCAGAAGGGGTATAATAAATCAGATTTTACCTTGGTCTCATTTCTAGGTTTGAATTGTTGAACTGTAGCAGCAAAACACTGCAGTAGGGCCTCTGTGAGCCTCCTAGCTATAAAAAAAACCTAGATGATAAGTATTAGTGTTGCTATAGAGCCAGAGTAGCATTTTAGGATTTAAAGAGATATGTGATATCAGAGATATTTCCTGTCTGCCCTAGAAAGAGATATGGGCAATAGGGCACTGGAGCCCATTTCCAGGTATGGGAAGGCTTAGGGACACAAGGCTCAGGAATGTGCTGATGCCTCTTTGCTGGCCTTGGGGTTTTAATACAACTATCAGGCAGCACCTTATACTGAGGAAAGATGAAAACCCCAGGACTCAGGAGATGGGTTTCCCAACAAGAGAGGCTGTGGAGGCTTGTTGAACACATACACAGGTCCTGCTTTAACAAAGTGCTGCCTACCTCTCAATATCAGCAGAGACCCTATTCAGCTGTGGCAGAGCTGCACACCAAGTAATTCCCTGGGATCATTGTCTCTGTAAGCACTTTGGGGCAGTCAGACAGAAAGGAAAGAAGGGATACAAGAGATGATAAAGGTCACTGAGTGCAGGAAAACAAGTGCTTTTTTACACACATAATTTGCATGTCCCAGAAACTGAAAATGTCTAATGAGGCAACCCAAAAGCTGCCCAGGGGACTGAAGCAGTCCTTGAACTTTTAATTACCCATCACAGAGGTAGATTCTTCCATGGCAAACATAATTGTCCTTTTTCTCATATTGCAGTAAGGCTGAGCTTAATACTCTTGTTGCTGAATTACTTTATTTGGCTTTGTTGCTTTTACATTGTCAAGACTTTATTTCTGTTCAGCAGCACGTGCTCCTCGCCTTATTGCACGCTGTACTAATCAAGCTTTTATTATGTATTTTTAGATCCACCCCACAGTGTGCAAAGATCTGCAGGGCTCTTTTAGCCCAGAACACCAATAAAGCTTATTGCCAATGCTCCTGGTAGAGGTACTGCATCTACTTACCCTGGTCGTCCCTTGGAAAAATTAAATTGTTGCAGTGTGAGTGCAAGGTTCAAGGTCCACTGCATATGAAAATAGAATTGATTACTCCCAATGAACAGAGGCTTGCAGCTCTTAAGAACATTATACGATAAATATGTTGGCACACACTATGCATTTGGCATGCTAAGCAGTTTTCTGAACTACTCTCTGCAGCATATTTTAATGAAATGCTGACAGTTTGGCATCTTATTGGATAACTGCATTCAGTGGCATTGGTCACAAATGGAAGGTGTAAAAAATACTCTGTAAGGTGGCAGCTCCTCCACCACTTTCTGCTCTGTGTTACTACACTCCTGGAATTTATCAGAGACAGCAATTAGAAATCAAAATGAGTGCATGGTTTCCTCCAGTTCACATCTAGAAGCTTCTGCCTCTAAGCAACCCCACCGAAAAAAAAAAAAAAAAGGTGTGCAAAGTATTTTTATTTTCCTAAAGAACTTGCCTTTATCTGCTAAAGGGATGCCATTAGCATCCCATGTTAGACAAGGTGTGAGAAAGAACAAGTTACTGATGGAGGGGCTCTGCCTAACCCTGGTGTCCTGCCCTGCTGGCTGGTGCACAGGGCAATGTGGCCAAAGAGGTGGGGAGCCACAAGGGCCATTCCTGTCTCCAGCAATCTATGAGACAGGGACAATACTGGCACAGAACCTGCGACTGGCTCTACTGTTCCACTGCTTTTCTGTCTCTTTTTTTTTTTTTCTGTGCTTCAGGAGAGGGTTTCCTTATGACAGCAATATTTTTTAAAAGCCTTCAATTGCAGGTGGAAATTTTTTTAGCTAAAATAGTTTCACAGTGGAAGTAATCAAACTTTACAGAGTTTTCCCTATCTTATATCTTCACCTGCTCCTAATCCTACCATTACCTAAGGTTTCCTTCTAGAATAATGTTTTTCTTCCATCCACTGCGTCAAGATCATAAACAAATAAACTGATAGCACCTCACTCTCCCAGGATGGCAGCTCCCTTCGCAAGTCTGGAGATGTGGCCGTGATTCTTTATATTCTTGGTGCCACCCAGTGTTGAAAGACTGGAAGTGGCACTGCAAAGGCACACGCTTGGGAAGCACAGGGGACTGGTGTCTCTGGCACATGTCCCGCAGCCAGGACCTCACTGCCACCTGTTGGGACCACACACTGAGCACTAAAATCTTAAACCATCTTCTTTCACAGACAGCATGACTTGGCTTCCTCTGATGGAACTCGGCCCTTCCAGTAGTACATAGCTCTTCCTCTGAGTTCTTCTCTTCTCCTGATTAGTATGAAAAGGCAGAGGAAACTTTCCACTGGATTATTTCAAGGCTCTTGGTCCCAAATATTAAGGGGGTGGTATTATCAGTGTCTTTAAGAATGATGCTGGGGATCAGTCACTGCAGACACGCTGCTACCCCACAGTGATTAACTACCCTCTCATACAGTTCCAGCCAAGAGGGGTAGCGTGGTACTTCCATCTCACCACCCAGAGCCTTGCAGACAGATAGGAGATGTGGGTCAGCACATGTACATTTCAGAGTATTGTGCTGACTGAGTCACTAGAAGAAAGTTTACCCTTTCTTCAGTGATCAGTTGATAGCTTGTTTCTTTAAAGTGCGAGAAAATCACCTGACCTAAGAGAGGAGCACAGGCACCTCTAAGTTTGGTACTGCCCACTTCCCAGATCCCTAACTTGTCCCCACCTTTCTTTTCCTTTTTTTCATTTGGGTCTTGGCTCTCCCAGTGGCTATAATCTGCTTTCAAGGGCCAGGGAATGTGGCAGGCCATGAGGCACAGCAGCATTTAACTGGCCTATTGCCCTATGACCAGCCAGACCCCACCTTCACTCTCCTTTGTCAAAGGATTCCTGCTCCTCACATAGAATCACAGAATATCCTGACTTGGAAGGCACCCACACCATGTGCCTGAGGGTGTTGTCCAAATGCTTCTGGAATGCTAGCAGGCTTAACTTCACTCTGGGTGAAAAATCTTTCCCTGATACCTAACCTAACACCCCCATCCCCCAGAACACATGGATCAGCTGCCTCAAGTTAGCTGCAGAGGTAAAAAACATGCTGGGGCTTCTGAACCACTATAAGTGGTTTATTCTTGCTTTGCCAGGGCAACATAAGACATGTCCCTTTCATTCACACTTTACAGTCACACTTTGGCCATAGATCCTCAATCTGCCAGTTATCCAACAAGATTTCTTTCCTAGGTCTTCACAGAACAGTCCCAGAACTGGTATTGCTGAAGGAAGATATGGCATTATCCTATATCTATTTTACTCTTTTAAAGGCTGTTACATAGGGTGACAGATGTTACAGTGGCTCTTTCACTGTATTTTACAATACTTTTTCCCTATTTCATTTATGCTGATTTTGACACAAGCCTGTCTCAGCAGTAACTCACTGCACTGCCACCAGGCAGTCTGACAGCATGTATAAGCCTAGATTTGCCACCCAAAACCTCAGGCAAATGAACAGTCAGGGGTTACAAGGAGTGGTTTTGACTGAAATGCCTTACATGCAGTTTGTTAATGTGTGGACACTGGCACAAACTCTCAGCTGCAGAAAGGCCTTTTCCAGTCCTGGCTCCCAGAAGGATGCCAGCAGCAGTACAAAGCAGCAATAAATCAATCAGCCAGCCAGTCTATAAGTGCATTGCATAACCAGGTAAACAAACAAGTATTAGACACCCTAAAACACTGTAGATATTTTCCCCTTGTCAGGCTGAGCCATTCCAGAGAATCAATAGGGGGTACAGGAAAGGTCACCAACTGCCTGAATAAATCTCATCAAAAAGCAACAGCCAAACAGCAGTGGCTCCCTGAGAAGATAAAGGCTTTCAGGGAATATACCCAAAATTACAAAGATGCAATAAACAAATATTTAAGCATAAATACTACAAACTAAGAAAATGTAGAAAAGGAGGATATTGAAAACACTGGTCTTTTTTCTTGGTTTCTTGCCACTACAGAGGTCTCCATTCTCTTTTGTCACATAGAAGAGGAGTTCTGGAAGAAAACAGTGATCTAACCTGATGGATGCAAGTATGGATGTAAAGTAATACCTTTCCATATCTTGTGAGCAGCCCTGAGGACAAGGACTTGGGGGCATTGGTTGATGTGAAGCTCAACATGAGCTGGCAATGTGCACTCACAGCCCAGAAAGTCAAATGTCTCCTGGGCTGCTCCAATAGATGCATGGCCAGCAGGGTGAGGAAGCTGATACTCTGCCTCCACTCTGCTCTCATGAGACCCCACCTGGATACTATGTCCAGCTCTGGGATCCCCAGCATAAGAAAAACATGGACCTGTTAGAGCAAGTCCAGAGGATGGACACAAAAAGGATCAGAGAAACAGAACTTCTCTCCTATGAGAAAAGGCTGAGAGAGTTGAGGCTGTTCACCTGGAGAAGAAAAGGCTCCAGGGCGACCTTCAAGCAGCCTTCCAATAATCAAATGGGGCTTACAGGAGAGATGAAGAGGTACTTTTTGCCAAGGCATGTTAGGACAAGGGGCTCTAATCTGAATAGTGTAGGTTTGGATTAGATATTAGAAGGAAATTTTTCACTGTGTAAGTGGTGAGGTACTAGCACAGATTGCCCAGAGAAGCTGTGGATGCCCCATCTCTGAAAGTGTTCAAGGCCAGGTTGGAGGTAACTGAGCAATCTGATCTAGTGGAAGGCATCCCTGCCCGTGGCAGGAGAGTTGGAACTAGATGATCTTTCAGGTCCCTTCCAACCCAAACTCTTCAATGATTCTTTGAGCTAAAGCCAACACACCAGGAGTGCTCAGTATATCTTTGCTACCTAGTTAAACATATGGGTGTTAATTAGGAGGTTATGGTAGCAACAGCCAACGTCTTTAACAGCTCTATAGCTATGAAAACAGGAGTTACTACGGGTAAATATGGCCAAACAGATGACTTTTATTTAGGAAAGTAAATGAGATCCCTGCAGATTTCCTTTATTAGCAACATTGTATAAGTAAACAAGTAATTAACAGCAAATTACTGGAGTAGACAGTAAGCACCTGAGGATAAATTGCTCTAAGTGACAAATAACCTTCACAGAGACACATTAAATTAATTGAGGTGACTCAGACATAAAAGAGGGGAGTGCTGGACTGTAATTTTTTCTTGGGACAGAGGGGTTCTTGCCCCGTTGCCCCGTGACTGTCCATCAGACTGAAGTGTTTTCAGCAGTACTCACTGAAACCCTGGGGACATTTGATTAAGGTGCTTGTATGAAACTTCTGAAGCTTTCATAGGAGGAAAGGCTTGGTCCTTATTGAGTAACTGATAGGTTGCTTGCTGCACTTTGCCAGCAAGGGCTGGCTTGCTTTTGGCAACCTGCAGGAGGGAGACAGCACTATGCATGTCTGTGCCACAGAGAAATTCACAGAGCTTTTAGGCTCATAAATTGTTGCATTTTCTTAGTGTGAAACCATGGGGTGCTCAGCATGTCTCAAGCTACCTATGGATCAGCTGTGTAGCTCTGATTAACACCTGGAAGGACCTGAGCTGGGCAGCCTCAGCAATAATCACTTATTTTGTTCTTCAGTGCAGTCTCTTAGATTTGTGCAGGCACTTAAGACCAAACATGGAGAAATATCAGCTATGCTGTAAATCCCAATGAGAAAAGAAACATGTACCCAAGTATAATAACATAAACATAGTCTGTGTGCCCTCAAAGCAACCAGCTCTTTGAAAAGATATTGTATTTTGCCATCAGAAAAAGATCATCAGAGAGAAACCCAAAAAGCCCTAAGGGAAAAAAAGGATCATTGGTCAATGTAGAGAGAGAATAATTCAGATTATAACAGGAAAGGGAAAGAGTTTCACTTTCCTCCTGATCTATCCTTAATATGCCGAATGATTTAACAGAGTCTTTAGATACAGGAAGTACTTAAGATCTTATTTCTCTTCCTTAAGAAAGAAAGATTACTGAGGAGATGCAGCCAGGGAACATGCCATACTGAGTCAATAACCTTTGCTGAAATACTTGGGAGAACAGAACTACAGCTCTGTCCATTGAAAATTAAAGGTTAAAGGTTTATTGCCCATTATAACTGCATGGTAAAAAACACAAGAACTTGTGTTGATATTCACAGGGCTAAAAAATGGTTTCCAGAATTAGAATTTGAGACTTGTCTATGTTTTATGGTAGTGAGGAAATATCTATATGGCTAAAGACTAAGCATAGCTCTTAGGTCTCTGGATGTGTAAATAAATTGCACTCACAATTTATCAGATTAATATCTCAATTTGGCATTTTCATTTTGCTGATCTCATTTGGAAAACTTTGCAAAACTTTAGCTAGTGTTGTAAAGCACAATATCACTGAGGAATCAGGAGAGAAAATACTGGCAACTAAATAAACTTCTGAACAAGCTATGAAAATTTTGCATCTCAGACTCCACAAGATCTTCAAGAAATGGCACTTAAGTCCCTCTGAGCTCTATTCTTCTACTGCTTGAGAGGTGCCTTAGTGCAAACAAATATATGTACTACTACCTCACCTGTATGCACTGTCAGTCCCAAAAGTGAGGTGCCACAAATCAGGTGCAGGGATATTCAACTCCATCCTCTAACCTTAACCCGAGGAGTCAAGAGACTCTAGAATTAAAATGTGTCTTCTGTGCCTACCATGTAACTCTTCACAACCTCCCTGTACAGCTCTGCTGTGGGGCAGTCAAAAACCTCTAATTTCCTTCTTGCAGATGATGCCCCTGGACAGTGCAAGCATCTGCACTTGTTTTGGCTTGCTTTCAGCATTTTGAACCAAATCCTGTCATTGTTTAGCACACATCCATTGTGTGCAGCACTTGGGAGTGTGGGACATTCTGGTGGCCTGAGGCAGAATTTCTAATTTGTCAAAAAAACATTCAGCATAAGTAATCAATGGTCATTAAAGCAAGAGATAGCCATGATGTCTCTGATGTTTATTGAAGCCTTTTCATGGTATTTTAATCACAGTATTGCCATACCAGGATTTCTTTTCATTTAAAACAAATGTTGTGCCTTGCAAAATGCTTTAGGGTGGGTTTTCTTTTCAGATTTCTGAGAGTCATTCCCAATGATTCTTTCTCTCTCTCAATGACAGAATGAAAGCAGCACCAGATTAAAATAGTACCTAGATCAGGAGCCTCATAGATGTTTGATTTGGCTTAAGCTTTAGTCCAGATATCAGACAGCATTACTACACTAGAACATTCACTCCCCAGAAAATGCAACAGGATAAGGGTCTCTTAAGAGAAGACATAAAGTAAAATAAGAAAATAAAAGAAGGGGAAGAGAGGAACAAATTCTACCACCTCATGGAGAAAAAATAAAAAGAACATCTGATTTTCCAGAAGTGCAAATTCATGAGTTAAAGCACAGTGACTTTGAAGGCTGTACTTACATCAAATCAAGTAGGATTTTAATTTTTTTATGAGGAAAATGAAGTGTTATCCTGCTGCATGGTTCAATGTTTTGAACATCAGTCTCTAAGGTTCATTTTCAGGATACATCTGGGGATTTGGGAACAGATCCTTAGTGATACTTAAGTATAAAATTTTGACTGAAACCACTAAGAGTGAAGGGAAAGGGAAAGAAGCTGAGCAGCTGGCTGTAGTAACTCTTCAATCCTCTCAAAGACTGGTGGGAGTAACAGGGGGCTGAGAACTGTGGTTTTTAGACCCAACTCCTGACTGGTGAGGACAGGGAATATTTAAGATGCCTGTGGTACATGGAGCAAGCAGAGGGTTATTCAAGAGAGTAGAGGGTATTCCCCTTTAGGAGACCTTATGTTCACACAACAGAACATGGACATAGACATGAATTAATACCAGTGAGTACAGGTAGACATGAGTTAATTTCAGTGCTCAGTCAAAGCAGTTGCTCTCCATCAAGGGATAAAACACATCCACAAAGCCAACTTCAGCTTGTGACCTGTCATGGCATGCTAGTACTCTCTAGGTTTCTATCATGGAAGAGCAGAGTAAGATGTAACTGCAGTGGCAAGCTAAAGGAAAGATTTAGAACCATATCAAAACATAGATACAGATATATTTTCTGCACATAAACTTCTGCCTTCACATTTTCTTTTTTGTTTTTTTTTCCCAAGTCTTCTCTGTTCTGGTTTTTGTTTTGGCACTACAGCACCTGAATTTTACAGGTTAACCTCAGATGTATGTCTCTCACATACATCATACCATCTTCAGCACTTTTGGCATTATAACAGCATTACTTTACAGCTTAAAGTTTATGCTCAGTTGCTATCCAAAGCAGTCCTCCTGAGTAAACCCAAGCATTGTAACTTTACAGAAATGCCATAACTTCAAGCCAAATATTTTTCTAACAAGCGAAATCACTTCAATCTTTTCCTGGTAAAACTATAGCTGCTGCATATGTCATCCTATTCACAATTCATTCACTTACCTTGAATGATATGGGCCTTACAAGCAGCTAGTTTATTCCAGCTGTATTTCTGCTGAGCTGTAAACCTTTTAAGGGCTGACACCTACAACGACCCCATTTCAAGAAACTGCTACTTCAGTCAGCTAATCTGTATTTGTTGTGTGCAAGTTTTGTCTGGGATAGAATCCATTTTTGCTTTACCTATTAAGCTGCCCTTAAATGAACACAGGAGTTTTCTTCACTTTTACTCATGCAGTTCTCTCCCCCATCCTGACATGAGGGAACTGAGTGAGTGGCTGTGTGGTGCTTAGCTGCCAGCTAGGTTCAAACCATAACAGTCCTTTTTGGCTCTCAAAGGGTTCAAGATAATGACAGGTTTGCTTGGAATGTGCTAGACTGAATTTATCCCTGTTCTTGCTGTTCAGTTATTAATTGACAGGCTCCAGTGCTTGCCATGGGGCTCGCTTGCCAGGCTGTATATTAGAGCCTGGGGCTCCTTGGTGGCTGCTTTCTGCTGCTCACTGTAGTGCTGTGCTGCTTATCATCAGCAGGAACCCCCTGGACCAGGGCAGGAAAGCCTTGCAAGGAGCAGTGCAAGTGCAGCAGTGACCCAGCCTGAGCTGCCTTTGATGCCCAACTAATTCCATGCAACACACCACCCTCCTGTCCTGGATGACCACCAAAATAGATGGAGCCCAAACTCATGGACTAAATTAACACAGTGGACATTTGTGGATTTTACATGTGTTCTGCAGGGGTGGTCCATAGACCAGGGGAATTATCTCTGTGTATGAAAAGATGGGAAGGCAGGCAGGTTGTTACTAAGGATGTATTGGATAGTGTGGGACATGAGCACGACATAAATGGTATGGGTGGAGAATGTGCTGATTCTGGCTGGGATGGACTTAATTTTTTCCATAATAGCTGACATGGGGCTATGTTTTGCATTTGTGCTGGATACAGTGTTGATAAGACAGGGATATTTTAGTCACTGTCCAGCAGAGCTTAAAATAAAGCCAAGGTGTTTTCTGTCTCTCGCCCCACTCCACCAATGAGGATGCTGGGAGTGCACAAGGAGGCAGGAGGGGACACAGCTGGGACAGCTGGCTCCAGCTGACATGATGGATATCCCATACCATACGGCATCTTACTCAGCATATAAAACCTGGGGGAAGAAGAAGGAAGGGGGGAGGAGGTTCACAGTGCTGGCATTTGTCTCCTCAAGTCACTGTTACATGTGATGGAGCCCTGGAGATGGCTGAACACCTGCCTGACCATGGGAACAGTGAATGAATTCCTTGCTTTGCTCACTTGTGTGATTTTTGCATTACCTATTAAAATGTCTTTATCTCAACCCATGAGCTTTCTCACTTTTACTCTTCCAGTTTTCTCTCCAATCCCAATGTGAGGGAATGAGCAAGTAGTTTTGTGGGACTTAGTTGCTGCCTGAGGTTAAACCACAACATGTTGCCACACCAATCATTCCCCACAGTATTGCCTTTGGTGGTAAAATAAAGTGGCAGTTTCTAAGATCAGGAGAAAAGATAGCAAACTACTATTTAACCTCTTTTGTCTGAAGGGGCTGAGACTTTTTGGAAGTGCTTGCTTTAATATATCACCAGGACTAAATAACTGTGCTACTTGAAAATCCCATCAGAAGAATTTTTCCTACTTGGCTCTTGCCACACAGACGTGGACAAAAGGATCGTTTAGGCAAGAATGATTTGAGTAAATACAAATTACATAAAAATGACAGGTCACTCAGCTGAAGTGCTCATTGGCTACCAAATGTGCTGCTTGGAATAGTGATAAGGACTTTAGCATACTAACTTGGAATATTTCCCTAGTATTACTATGTGGTACTGTGGTGAAATGACATTAATGAGATAAGGCAAATGTCAGTTTAATGTTAACAGAGGCAATAGTCTCCTAGATAGTGTAGTTTAAGTTACAGACCCATGAAGATAAAGAAACAGGCAAGATACCTCTAGTAAGATCTGCTCTGTTTTCAGAATCCCTTGATACAAACAGCTTATTTAATATGATGCATTGTAATGCCAGAATCTGTGGTTCTCAGCAGGATTTAGAGCTTCGAACACTGAAAACTCCATGGGGGAATTTTACTTTTCCAGTGTCTTCTTTTAATGAGCTGGTTGGTTGGCTTAAAAAAAGAAAAAAAAGGACAAAAAGAATGAGGCTTAAATACAAGGTTTAGAAAAATTTCAACCCTAAACAATAAATCAAGCAAGTGCTTCAATAGAGTAACACAGACATATGTTCAAAGAGAACAGGATAATGCTGTGGTTTTGCTTCAAGCTCAGCATTCTTCCTCTCTTACCCTTGCAGTTGTATAAAGTCAATACTGGCAGCTTTTCAACCCTGATTCTTTTAAGGTGTTTTCAGTGACAGACTGGCAGCTCCTCTGCTTTTCCCAAGGAGCCTAGAGATGCCTGTTCCCTGAGTTTGGCTGGCAGGTGCAGTACATCCCATTGTGGCAGCAGGTATTACAAGTGGTGGTTGTTCTGCCAGAGGGTACCTGTGAATCCTGGGAGCAGGAATGTGTCTCGGCAGCCAGGTCTGCACATGCCTTCCACCATCCATGGGCCCAGGGCTGGGCACTGGCCACTCCACACGTGGGTACAAAGCTCGGATGTGCAGTGGAGAGCTCTGGGCTGGGGACAAGCCTGAGGAACACAGCGTGGACACCAACCATCAGATGGGCCTGCCAGAGCTCCAGAGAGAAGCCTGAGCTGAGCTGGGGCTGTGGCAGCTTGCCTGCTCGGTGAGGCTGGATAAGGCTGCAAGGAGGAATATCCTCGCTGTTCAACAGCTCAGCACCTGTGTGACCTGTGAGGGGAAAGTGTTGGACAGTCACTGCTTGCCCAGGGGCTGCAGACCTCCTGACCCTGCTTACACGTGTCCTTGGCTCACTGGTATGCCTCTCCCTGGTCGTCTCAGACAGCAACCTCATCGTTTGCTCAGCTTTCATCCCAGTGCTCTTCCTGCTGCTCTGAACGTGCTTTCCATGGGTAGGGTGCTCCTCCTGGGCAGACAGGGTCCAGCTGCTTTATGCTCTGCTGAATTTGCAAATGCCTTGTATTTACTTCACCTGCTCTTCTCCCTAGTGAGAATTTTTCTTTCATTTCTTTTTGAGTCACCTAAGAGGAAATAAAGTAACACCTTGTTCTGCAGTGGCTGGGGCATGAACGGTGGCTGAGGAGGCAAGGTTTGAACAAACAGTGTAACATCTGTCTATTCAGCAGGAGGCAAAGTAGAAGTTTCCACATCCACAAAGCTGTAGCTTGTTCTGACCACACAAAGTGCTAATGTCAGATTTCCTTTGGATGAACCTTTTTCCTTTTGGGTGAACCTGGTAAAGTTAAAGACTGACTACAGCATATAGTGCTGGTCAGACAGCTAGATGATGACATCTCCATCTTGGGAGTCACTGAACTCTCAGTGGGCCATGGCTGATTCCAGCCATACTCAGCTGTTGGAGGCCATCAGGGCAGTCTGGGATGGGGCTGAGTTCTTCAGCTTCATCCATCCATCCATCCATCCATGGCTTCACATGGAGCTGCCACAGAGCACTAAAGTGTCACTTTAAAGGTAATTGCAGGATGTGGGTCAAAGTGTGCCAGAACAAGCTGACAGACAGAGAGGAGGGTAAATGGCTGAGCCTTGGCCATCCCCTATTTCAAGGCCTCCCAAGTGTGGGTTGAGGAGGAGGAAAAAGAAGAGGAGAGGATGGAAATTTTATAATCCATCAGAATTCACGCAAGAGGAAAATAAATTCTACCAATCTCACCCTAGGCAGACAAGGTTGGTTTTACTAATACATCAAAACTTCCACATTTTGCTTTTTAACACATTCCCAGCAAAACATAAAGCCATAAATCACAGAGCAGTGGGATGATTGATTTTCCTTAATGAAGGGAGACAGTAGGAGGAGAAGGTAAATCATACAGATGGGCTTCATTTACAGCTACAAAAGTGATGTCCCAGCCTACATACACAGACAAAACACACAACTTCCAGTTCTCTCTGCACCATTGCAGCTCAGTCTTGTTATTTACTGCACTCCTATAATCACTGCTGCTCAAACATTCTGCTGATACACCACAATTACTGCCAGTTCTTTTGCTCAGAGGAAACCTTTCTGTTCTGTGGAGAAGGGAAAAACTTTAATGACATTCCTAGTGCTTATCAGTGTAGATCTCTGCTCAGTGTGTTACAACTTGCACGGTGGACAACCTCACCTTGTCCCAAAACTGATGGTGCTGGACTCAGGAATGAGATGTTGTGGTCCTGGAGACTTGGTACCAGCAGCACCCTTTTGTTTGTATGAGCTGAGCAGAGAGTCACCAGAGCTCCTTCCCCTGCAGCTCCTGCAATGTCTCCAGCAGCAGCTGGGGATGTAAACTTCTGTCTGCCATCCCAGTTGTCATCTTCTTGACCCCTCAGGGCCAGCTGCCTGTGCCTGAGGCCCCTGAGCCCAGCTCTGATACAAACCTTGTGGCTGCATGGCTGTGGCGTGTGTGGCTGTGGCTGTTGGAGTTACCAGGAAGCCTTGGGACATCTGCAGGACAGAGCCAGGAAAGGCCACAAAGGTGACACCACAGGCACACAGGGCAGCTGAGGTGGCTTCACTACCAGCTCAAGGGTTTGTGAGAAAAATCTTATCACAGGAAGGTATAAAACACTCAAGAAGCAAAAAAGGAGGTGAAATGAGGAAACCCAGCACCACAGAGGATGTGCCCTGGGGCTGCAGAGACCAACACTTCCCCTGAGGTGGTGGCTGTGCAGCAGCAAAGGGGCTGGGTGCTGTGTGGGGGTTGGTAGCTCCCTGTGCTCAGCTGGGCAGCCCATCTGCACTACTGACAACAAGCTTTGTTCTGCACAGCTCCGTGTGTCCCTCTTGCAGCACCTCCTTGCACAGGCAAACACTGACCCCAGGGGGAGGTTCACGTCTCTCCAGGCCTCCTGTGCTAAGCACCACAAGCCAGGTACAAACAAGGCTGCTCCCAGGGAGAAGACACAGCAAAGTTTAGGATCTGAGTCATGCAGTATGAGCCTAACCACAGCAGCTGGTGAACTGCATGGGCGAAAAGTGCTCCAGGGGAAGCAGAAGGAGCATTTACAATGCCAGGAGAGCACTAAAGTCAGGACTTATTGAGGTTGTTGGCAATGGGCTTTGTGGAAAGTTGAAGCTACATTGACTGCTAAAAGTGATAAAGGGAAAGCTTGGAGAGAAAATTGCAGGTCTAGAAAAAGGAAAGATGGATTTTAAGTAAGAGACTGAATGACTAAAGAATTGAGGCAGAAACACACGTGCCTCTGCGGCAGAGGTGGGGGAGCAAGGCAGTGGGGAGCAAGCCCAGGCAGGATGTGATAGATGGCTTACAAGAACTAATAAAGAAGACACTTGAGAGCAGCATCCAGCTTGGCAACAAGCACCTGTGAGGACAATGGCAAGAGAGACTCAGCAGCATGGATCTGGATTTAGTTTGCCAGAGGATGACTGAGTCTTTGGAAGAGCTGTGCAGGCTGTGGCTGCAGCCCTCCAAGATGGATTACAGGGGGGATATTGATGCTGGGCAAGGGATGAGAGATAGGTGGTCTGATCCCTGGCTGGCTCATGTGCAGCCACCAGGTTCTTCCTTGCCCTCTGACCTCTCCTCAGCAAAGTGCTGGACCCCTGACCCTCCTCCTGTCCCAGCTACCACTGGCACAGAACTGCTGCTGAGGAAATGCAGTAGCAGGTTTGACCCAGACAGGAGTCAGAGCCTGGCACAAGGCAGAGCTGTGTGGCACCTCCTGGGACCCTGTGTGGACATTGCTGCAGAGAAGAAGCTCACAGGAGCCCTGGGAATGGCTGGGAGTGATCACAACCCCACTGCAGTGCAGTCAAACCTCATCCCAGTGTCAGCAGCACTGGGGGAAGAAGCAGGGCCCGCTGCAGAGGACTGCAGAGGCACTGCTGGTCTCCCAAACATGGTACAGGTGTTCAGTTTGGAAGAAGAGAAATTTGAGCAAGGAGCAGAGGGGTGGTTTTAATCAAGAAAGCAGGTACTGAACACAAAAGCAGTTCTCATGCAGGAGGGACCAAGGCACAAACATAATGCTGAGGTTCAAAATTAAACCTGCAATGATGGATGAATTCATACCAACTGCTAGGGCAATTACTGAACCTGTAAATCAACAGCACTTGACTCAGCTCTGGCTAAAGAGAAAAATCATTCTGGCAGAACAATTTTACCAGGCACAGATAGCTAGAAGATGTAAAGAGAAAGAATAAGGTCTGTGAAATAATCCAAGCAGCAGCAATGCCACTAATTTTTTGCTCCATAGAAAAGAAGGTTAATGGAGAAAACCAGTATTTCAAAGTTGAGGCAAAGGCCAGGAATTTTACAGAACATTGGAGGCAGAAACAGAAGAGGGAATTTCAGCAGATCATGGAGCTGAGGACTGAAGGTGAAAACACAAATGCTGCTAAGAGGCAAACTTTAGTGCCTTTTAAGACCAAACAACCCAAATTAACTAAACCACAAGAGCTGGAAAAGGAAAAAAAAGGTAAAGCCCGACCCAAAAAAGGACCTGGTTTTGTCCATAGGGATGCCCACCCCCTCAAAACCTCCAGCTACTCCTGCCCAGACCCATTCATACTTTATGGCAGGCAACCAGCAACTGAAGCACCAATCACAGCAAATTGAATCAAGTAGTCCCCAGTAAGATATGTCTTCAATTTTAGTTCAAGCTTTGAGAAAATGTGCTCACTGGGGCTGGAAAAGGCATTCCAAGGGGAGCACATTACTGTACCAATATTGCTGTCTCCACATCTTTCTAGTCTGATGCTGGGGATCTCAGCTTCAAAATCCAAGGTGCCACTTCAGGTTACAGTGGGCATTAGGGTGAGAGTGCAGAGAACCACAAAGCCTACAGCTCAAGGGACACTGGGCCTGGAAAAACCATGCCAAAAGGATCATGGCACTGCATTACTTGCTGCCTCCACACCTTTCCAGTAAGGGCCATCCCTTGTGTTGAGCCTCAGCCAGCACTGCTGCCCCAAGTGTTGGGGTTAGCATTATGGATAGGATTCAGTGACCACGAAGCACTGGAACACTGGAAAAGGCATGTCAAAGGGAGCACAGTACTGCACCAACATTGCCACTGGAGTTGTTTACCAGTGGGTAAAGATGGAACCTCCACAGGGCCATAGGCCTTTCCAGGAGCCTGCTTGAGTGTGGGCTTCCCATGGGATCACAGCCTCATTCAGGCATCCATCTGCTCCCCCATTGACCTCCATGGGCTGCAGGTGGATGCCTTCTTCACCATGATCTGCACCATGGTGAGCAGGGGAAGATCTGCTCCAGTGCTGGGGCATCTTCTGCCTCTCTTTCTGCCCTGGCCTGAGTGTCTGCAGGGCTGTTCCTCTCACATTTTCTCACTCTGCTCTCTAGCTGCAATTGCACAGCATTTTACCCCTTCTTAAAATTGTTATTGCAGAGGTAATTTCCAAAAACCGTGCCATTTTTGCCTCTGCACATGGTGTTTGCTTTGCCTCTATCCACCAGCATCTCTTTTGAACATGTATATGAGCATGTATCTTGGACACATAGAAAAGTGGGTTATAAACATCCTGCTGCAGCATGAAAAGTCCAGTGAGCCAGGGTGTTCTTTTACACAGTAGTGGCTAGTGACAAATATCTTAGCAGGTCCACACTTTCCTGTGTCTGGGAACTATCCACAGAAGTCTTTTTAATCTGTCTCTTCGAGGGAAGGGTTCAGAAGCCCTGAGATTATCCCTGGCTATCTCCATGCTGTCAATAAGCAGTTCACAGCAGCTCTCATGCTGCCAAAGGCTATCCTGTCTTAAGCCTGGTCTTGTGCTTTCTGCTTCAATATGCTGCGTGAACCACTTCTTGTATTGAAGGGCAGCTCTACCACCGATTAAAAAAAAATAAATTATAACATTCAGTTCACATTTATTCTGCTGTGGTTGCTGGAGTGTTTCTAAATGGGCACACGTCCCTGTGATCGTGTCATTTGGCTCTCATAATGCTGCAGGCTGAACAAGGGTATAAATATGCAAAAGCTGCTCCATTTCGCCGTTGCATGGATACTAAGCAGATGGATGGATGAACGAAACCCTTTCTTAGAAAGAGCCTGCCCTTGTCAATACAGACTGCACCCATCTGTCTCAGTTCTGCACCCAGCTTGGGGAAAAAGAAGGTGAACACCATATTTAAACACTACCACATTTTTCTGAGCAGGGTGATAGGATTAACAGCTTGGTCCTCAATTTCCCTTTCTGCAGTGGCACATTCTGAGTCCCACTGGATGAAGATCCCCTCTGGAGCACAGAAAGACACTCTGTCCCCACTTGCCTCTCTCTCTCTTCCGAAAAAAATGGGTAAAGCCAACACACGTACCCGAGTATTACCATGCACCACATCTGCAGACGAGTGTCTGGGCTGAGAGTGCCCATCCAGCCACCCAGTTAGGGTCCAGCAGTCTCTTCCACCAGATGCTGAAGGCATTTTTGACCCACTCATTGACCACCCCTGCTCAAGCAGTGGGGCCAGAACTTCCTCTAAACCCCTACTGCCCAAAGGAGCCATTGGCAAATGGCAGCAGAGACCAGACTTGGTGCTCATAGCAATGCCCTGCTGGTGAGGGACTGGAGGTGGTCTGGGTTGTGTCTTCCCACTGCTGAACTAACTCACACTGACTCTCACAGCTGTGCAAGCAGCAGAACCAGGATGTTACAGCATCCAGCATTTCCCTCTCAGTCCCAGCCACCTGGGCTGGGTTCTCTGGTGTCTCATAAGACAGGACCTCCTTTTTTCCCTCCATGAGAAACCATGCTTCTCCAGCTAATTTTATTAAATATGTGCTGACATTCTGGATTATTTGGTTATCTGATATATCTGCTTTCCTGTCCAGTAGTGTTGAAACTGGATCCAAAATTACTAGTGAGAGAGGCACAGAGGGAGAGCACAATGACATGATCCCATAAACCTCACTTCCTGAGAAAATTCAGCCAAGAAACATTAATTAGATAGTCTGTCTGAACAGACAGTCAAAACTAGTCATAGTCCTGGTGTGGATCCACTGACCTTATCTGCTACACCAATTCTCCTCTCACCATCCTGTGTTATAAAGAAAAGATGGGCAAAACCAGTACAACAACCCCGAAGGAAATGCATTCTGAGAAGACAGAAACTTGGCCAAGATAGATGGTGATTTTTTTTCTAACTGTCCACCCCATGATAATTCAGGTCACCCCTCTGATGGAGTAATCAGGACAAGCATCCTGAGGGAGCTCTGCCAGCAAGAGCCACAGTAGAGTGTGCTCCCACAGCCTGATCAGCTCCAAAATTCAGGTGCTGCCTCCCTGGGAACCAGCAGGAACTCAGGGCAGGTTTCCAGCTCAGTTTCAGCTCTAAGCACATGCTCCATGGCCTGGGTTTCTTCATCAGCATCCCCCATCCCACAGATCTGACTGAGAAGGACTTAATGAGACATGTTCACAGAACTGTGAAGCCCAAGCAAGGGAATGAGCAGGCGGTTATTTTTCCACCAAGGCCAAGTGCCACTTTTAGGGGAGGAAAAAATAGACCTTTATGTGATGTTCTCACTTCCAATGAAAAATTAGAGAATTGAAAAAAAAACCAAATCGGGCAATCACCAGCCATATGAAGTTTAACAAGGGCAAGGGCTGAATTCTGCACCTGGGATGGGGCAGCCCTGGATGTACAGACAGACTGGGGAGTGAGATGCTGGAGATCAGTGCTGCACAACGGGACCTGAGGGTCCTGGTCAGTGGCAAGTTGGACATGGGTCAGCAGTGCCCTGGCAGCCAGGAGGGCCAAGTGTGTCCTGGGGGGCATCAGGCCCAGCATGGCCAGCGGGGCAAGGGAGGGGATTGTCCCGCTCTGCTCTGAGCTGGGGCGGCCTCACCTCGAGGGCTGGGGCAGCTCTGGGTGCCACATCAGTAATGACTCACAGTCACTCCTTTGCCTTCTTCCCTACATGCAAACATGGCAAGTCTTTCTTCTTAATTTGCAGGCACTTGCTGACACCTTACAGACCATCAGAGATCCACGACCTCCAGCTGTGGAATGCTGAGTTCCACTACACAGATGCTACTTCTCTTACAAGGAAAATGAGATGTGCACCTTGGAGCTGGCTTGTCTGAAACCCGCCAGCAAGAATCAAATCATTCCAAGGCAGGTAATTAATTATGGCTCATTCCCAAAGGCAGGGCATCATTACCATATTCTAGAGTTACAGTTGTTCCTTAATCACCTTTTCTGCAGAAGATGTGGGGAATTTGTGTGCAATAAGCACTTTCAGTTACTATTTGTTTCAGTTTAAAGCAATGAATGCTCAAATCACTGGTATTGAGCTGTTTATGAACAGACAGAGGGGCACAAGAAACATTACTATAATAAATATTCAGCAGGTGTCTGTAGAACAGAAGTATAAATATGCAAAATTGCTCCGTTTCATGGCTATATTAGAAGGCACAGGCAAGCACAAATCCTTTTTTTTAAATATTGCTTCTGAGGGGATTTCTCTTTTAAAATTCAGTTATTTTGTTTCTTCCCAAGTTTTCAGGTCACAGGGGCTGTAGGACCACGGCCCACGTGGTAACAGGTCCAACTCTGCCATTGGCATTGGGAACCAGGCACCAATCTCACACCAGCTCCTTCCCCAACACCCTTCTCAGGGGGCTGCTCTGCCCTGGGGGGCACAGAGGAAATCCAGCCATTGGAGATGGGTAGAGCCAGCAGGGCTAAAAGTGTGTTGTGATCCTGCCTTGATACTTGGTGTGGCTTCAAATCTGGGCATGTGCCATGGCCCACATCACACAGATCTCTGCAGAGCTCACCCCTTTCTTCCTAAGCATTAATCATGTGGAAACTACTGAAGGGCAAATGTGCTTTTTGTGAGCAGGGAGTGCCATGGCTGTAGACTGCATGGCTGTAATGTTGCAGACAGCTACAGATGTGGGTGTCCTTCCCCTCTCCCAGCCTCTTATGCCTTGGTTACGCAGAATAATCACAATCACAGCTTTCTTTTCCTGACGCCTCTATGAACTTAAGCATGAGCAGCTATTCCAAATCATGCTGTGAGATGTGGGGGAAGTGGTAAATCCCATACCCACTGTGGGCACAGGAGAGGAGGGTGGCACTGAGCAGGGCACCCTGGCCTGGTGCAATTCGCTCTCATGTGCTTGCACTGATCACTGTCCAGTCACTGCACCCTCAAATAGTCATGGGTAACCCTGAACCCTGGGGAACAAAATCTCTGGCAGGACCAGTTTTTCAGTAGCCAGGGGAGACAAGCAATTTTACTCACATTTTGATCTTTCAAGTCCACTGATCTCAAAAATTAACTAAGCCTTTCCTCTACCTATTGCTTGTGCTGACAGAAGGCACGAACTGACCTTGCAGCTTTTATCAGAAATACAACTATTACTCTCTGTAAGTGTTCCTGGAACATGCACTAGTTGTCCTTACAGAAATCTGCACATCTTCTTGTGTATATGGAGTAGAGCTACTGCTACAAACTCTGCAGAGCTAGGAAATATCCACTGTGTCCTTCTCCCCCAAATTTAAACTGTTTCATTTCTGTCCCATGCAGGGCCAGTGTTGTTATCAGAAAATATGTTTTTCTACTTCTTAAAACATGTTTCAAGAATGCAGTCAATGTTCAAAGCCCTAATTTGACAACTGTACCCTGCAGTATATACTTTCTTTTCCAAAGCTGTCAGAAGATGTCTGTAATTCCAAGGAAGGGAGATGACCCCAGTACCATTTGAAATGTGCCTGTGATGCAGACAGATGCATCAGTACTTTAGAGAAGTAACTGGTCAGTTTTATGAGGTTAATGCCAGTAATACAATCCCCAAAGACCATACATTATCAAAGGAGAATTCTGTTTTCAAATGCAGACATAGAGAAAAATTAGAATCACAAAATAATTTAGACTGCAGTGCACCTCTGCTGACCATGTAGTCCAGTGCCCACTCAAAGCAGAGACAACTTCAAAATAACATTAGGTGTTATACCATCCCATATATATAACATCCTCTGCTCTCTCCTCGCTTTTGGGACACTAGATAGAGCTTCCTAACCGGAGCAGAACAGTCTGAAGCTGCGGTCAGCAGTACTCACACGGCCCGCTAGACGGTGCCGTCCTAAAGGCGTTAAAACCCTTAGCGGTCGACTCCAGCTCTGCGGTTCTTCTGGAAGATGCCCTCCGTGTGCGGGAACAGCGCCTGGGGCCGCAGAAAGACCCCCTTTGCCGGCCCTCTTCCCAGGGATCCCCACCGAACCCCCACCCGTGAGACCTGCCCGGTCTCAAGCACCACCGCAGGGATGCCCCGGCAGGCCCAGGGATCCCGGGATGCCGCGATCAGTCCGTGCAGCAGCAAATGGACGTAGACAGGCAGGTGTCCTTGCAGAGCGGCAAGTCGCAACAAAAAAAGTCACACCAGAGTGACAAATCACACCAGATGAGCAAAATTTCCAAGGAAGAGCTGGTGGTGTAGCTCCTCCCCCAGATGCACCTGCATGCCATGGCCAGGAGCACAGTCGCTCCCAAAGCTGGCAGAGCACAAACCCCTTGGAGGGTGCAGAGCTCAGCCCTTTGTGCAGTCCAGCCCTCGATCCAAGGGAAGCCAGTACCAGCAGCTCCAGGAAATAACCAATCTTTCCACTTGCTGTGCACATCCTGGTGACTTTTCCCATCTCCCCTTGAGTGGTGAAATGAAGGCTCTCCCCCCTCACAGAGGGCCTGGTTCCAGGGTAAGGAAAGGGTTTCACATTATCCTGACAGCATCTCAGAGTTGCAAGCACATTAAACTTGATTATCAAAGTGGTTATCACTTCATGTCAGGTTTTTCCCACTTTGCAACAAATAAGTAAACTGAGATGTACCACAACCCTGCCCAAATTAAGGCCCTCTGCTCCCTTCTCCCTGAACGAGACTGCTTGGAGGGGCTGTGGTTTCTGGGATGTGCCACATCTCCTATTCAAGTGGCTGTGCCACCGAAGCATCAATGATGCACAAGGCATCCCTGGAAATGTGCTGCCCTAGGAAAGCGTCGCTTAGCCAGAGAGCACACATGAGGAGGAAAACACAAGGGTTAGTCACCCAAACTGCTACTCCCATGAGGCACAGGTAATTTCTAGAGCCTCAAAAGAGGCGCCATCATCACTGTCAGTGAAATCTGGAATTAGGGAGTCATTTCCAAGAAAATGCTGCAGTTTACTCATTGGATTTGCTCATGTTTGGCACTCTAAGAAAATATGTAAGAGAAAGCTTCATCAAGTTGCACTACATCTGTATGCTTTTATGTGATGTGAGGGTCCTGTCTTGCATTTCTAGAACTACACAATTCACAGAAAAAAACTGTTATGCTCTATATCACCATCCTAGTTAAAGTGACTTACCCTCTTGTCCAAAGCTCCTACGTGTTTTTTTGCTTGTTTGTTTTCAGCATGGTACAAGCAAACAGAGCTGGAAACACAATAACCAGTTAGAATGTGGGGTTCAATCTCAGTTTCAGATTTTCACAGTAGTTGCAAGAGAAAACTCCTTTAAGTCTCTTCCAGTCCAGATTAAAATGTCACCTCGTGTCTAAGGAGGAGCCAGCACAGTCCACACCTTTTTCTCAGACAGGACACAGCCACCTAACCTGGTTCCCAGATGGGGCACCCACAAGGCTGTGTTTCCTGACTTCAGCCATTATGTTCCTCTTGCTTTCCTACTCTTTCTGTCTCATCTTCCTTAGTCTCGGAGCAGCCACAATCAAGATACCCCAAGCTCCTCTGTGAACCAACCCTACAAGATGTGGCATAGCAGGACACACAGCTCTCAAGGCAAAGGAAGAAGAAAAGCTTTTTGCTGAACTGAGGAGCTATCAGTTCACATCTCCTTGGGCAGATGACTCAAAGTGAACTTGGGTCTTTACCCAGAGGAGCTCAGAGACTGTAAATAGGAGACCACCTCATCATTGGCCTCGAAACTGCTTTTCAGGGAAACCATTTTGCAAATTGGGTCATACTCACTAATAGCCTGGTGATGACCAACACTGTGCTGCTGCAAATAAAGCATTCACCAAAAGCAGTTCAGCCAGTGCTACTGACAGGCCCAAATGGAAGATCAGGGCCTGAGGCTTTGTCTAAAATCAAAACTTTCTGTAATTTAATGGAATTCAATTAACAAAGCAAATTAATTAAACCAGTGCAAATGCCTGAGTGTGCTATCTAAATCTGCAGTGCCTTAAGGCTTATTTACAAACAGTTTTGTGCTGCATTGACCATTCCTGTATAGCTTCTTTACATCAGTGTAACTCATCTGTGGAGAGACCTCATTATATCACACCAGGGGATGCCCTGATTTAGCTAGAGCGATTTCCAAACAGAGTTAGTGAAAACAATACAAGCATTGTGTGTGTGAATTCAAACAACTACCCAACTGATTTAAGCTAAACTGGGTTTAGATAAAGTTAAGCTGTCCCCACAATATTGTGTTAGTCATAAATCACTGCATATGCTTGCACCTTCCCCAGAGGAGAAACAAATGGTCTCATTAGTAAGTGAGACCGTAGGACGCGAGGTGCGTTACTGTAAGCTGCCGCGAGCCGGCTCTGAGCGCAGCTGAAGCGTTAGCTGGAGACGAGTGTCATCGGCACAGCGTGCTCACGGCACAGATGTACCGAGAGCACGGCCAGGCCTGCCTGTCTCCTGATCTTGAATCAGACACACACTCAAACCACTGGCAGTTCATTGCTGGAAGGCATTATCATCAAGCAGCAGCACCTCTTATCTTTGCTCCTCTGGGGCGCTGCTCCACCATCACATGCTAATAGCCATAATCCACTTTTCATCCAGCACAACCAGGTAGCGAGATTAATGCAGAATTTTGTCTGCTTTAATGTACTCAGCTTCTCCCAGCACAGCCACAAGCTAAATGTGCCTGAGTGGTTTTGGCACCAGAGCTATGAGATTGTCTTCTTAACCATCACATGACTGCATTTCCCAGGGAGAGACCTGCCTACAGTGAAGGGCTGCATAGCTGCGTTGCTACAGGAGAAATTGGGGACTACATAAAAGCAGTGTTTTATGAAATACAGTGAAACAGTTTGTTGGCTTCTCTTGACTTAACCTGAGTACCAGAGATCAGGTCTTTGCTCCTGGCTCTGTCACCAGCCCTCCATATGGTCCTAACCCCTTCTGTGACTTGGCTCCTCTTCTGCCTCTATCTCTCTGGTATGTGGAAGTCACAAATGTTTTGGGACAGGAACTAACACTTCATCCTAAGAGGTTTTCAGGGCTGAATTATATGAAGCCCTGAGCAGCCTGGTCTGATCTCAGAGGCAACCTGCTGTGAGCAGGAGGTTGGTGCAGAGACCTCCTGTGATCCCTCCCAACGTGAGCTATCCTGTAGTGCTGTGATTCATAGGAAATAGCACACAGGATCAGTGTGGGTTTGGGAGAAACGATACGGAAAAGGCTTCAAAAAACAAATATTTGTGGTTGTCACATCATCCTTACTACAAGATAAAAATGTATCTTCTCCATTCTTAAATATATGGAATTCATCAAACTAAAAGGGAAAGTCTACCTGAACATTCAACAAAGTATTTATCTCATGGAGTGCTTTGGGAAGCAATAGTAAATGAACAATAAAGTCTATCTTCTGGGAGTTCAGGTCAAAACTTTCAGCCTTGACTGTAAGAGTTTTGACTTGTCTGTACCATACCAGAAAAATTAAACTACAGCTACTTTGGTTAAGTGTAGATTAGGCCATGGAAGTTTGGAATTAAACTAGCATGAATGAAACCATCATGAAGGTTCAAGGTTAGCTCCTGTATACAGCCTCCTTCTTAACACAATCAATTCATTTCCTCTGAAGACTCAGAAGAATAGTATCAGTAACCACAGCAACACTGAAACGTAAGTGTCATTTTTAGCTCCATGATGTAGGCTGCACAAAATAAGAGAACACATTTTGAAAGTTTTCATCACAAGATACTGTATTTTTTCAGGGGTTTATATTAATAACAAAACATGTATCTGGGATTTTGTAATCATTCTTAAAATTTTCATTGGCAGATGATTGGTTTACATTGATTGTAACTCGCAGTGAGGAAGTCAGTGAAGCCTCAGCTTTTCTGCCTCCCATGGCATTCTTCTCAGCACTGAGGAGATAGATTTGGTCACCTGCTCTCAGGCTTTCTGGGCCCAAAGCAGAGTTTGAAACTCCTGTTGCAAACCATTGAAGAGACCCAAATGGTATTTCTGAGCATCACATCAACCAGCCAAATAGATTTCAAACACCCAAATCAGTGGCTTCTCTCCTGCAGCTGGAGGATATCCTGGGCTCATGCATGAAAGCTTGTCCTGTGGGCCCTGCAGCATCTGGATATGTTCAATCAGCCCTCAGCACTGGGGGCCTCTGCACCATGTCCCCATGGTGCCTGGGGCATGACTGGCCCTGCCCAGGACAGCACCCATACCTGAGAGGAGCCTTCACAGCAGGATGCTCATCACAACCACCTCTACACCCCAGGTACACCAACATACTGGACACAGTGACTTCAAGAAATCAACATGAGCCTTGAGAGGCATTGTAGCCCTTCATTCAGAGGGGTACAGGCCACCAGAGAAGGTTGCAGCACAAACCTCCATCTTGAGAGGAGCTGCAGGGGTGACGGAGTTCTACAGTTCCAGAGGCAGCTCTGCAGGGCACTTCCCTGTCTTGAGATATGGGATATATCAAAGTACACTTCTTATTGAGATACCTGGACAGCTCAACTTTTAGAATTACTTTATTAACCTTTGGGTAAATAGAAGCCAAATATTTTATCAGCAGTCCTGGCTAACCAGGGAGGTACCAGGTGACTTGTAGTTGGCAAATGTAACACATTGATATGGAGGATGAAAAGGATCTAGGGAACTACAAGCCTGTCAGCCTGGCCTTGGTGCTGTGGAAGGTCATGGAACAGATGATCCTGAGTGCTATCATATGTCATATTTAGGACAACAAGAGGGTCAGGACAGCATGGGTTTGTGAAAGGCAAGTCTTCCTTGAAATGTCTACTGCAAGGAGACCTGCTTAGTGGATAAGGGAAAAGGTTTGGTTGTTGTCCACCTGGACTTAAGTAAAGCCTTTGAAAATGTTTCCAGGAGAAGCTGGCTGCTCATGGCTTGGGTGAGTGCACTGTTCACTGGGTAAAAAACTGTCTGGATGGCCAAGCTCAGAGAGTGATGGGGAATGGGGTTACAGCCAGCTGGGGGCTGGTCACAAGTGGCATTCCCCAGGGATCAGTTTTACAGCCAGCTCTGATAAACTTCTTCACTGATGACCTGAATCGAGAGCCTCCCCAGTTAGTTTGCAGATGACACCAGTTTGGGCAGGAATGTTGATCTGCTGGAGGGCAGGAAGGCTCTGCAGAAGGATTTGGACAGGCTGGATCAAAGGGTGAAGGCCAATTGTATGAGGTTCAGCAAAGCCAAGTGCTGAGTCCTACACTGGGGTCACAACAATCCCAGGCACTGCTGCAGGCTGGGGACAGAGGGGCTGGAAAGCTGCCTGGTGGAAAAGGACCTGGGAGTGCTGGTCAACAGCAGCTGAACATGACCCAGTGTGTGCCCAGGTGGCCAAGAAGGCCAATGGCATCCTGGCCTGGGTCAGCAGTGCTGTGGCCAGCAGGAGCAGGGCAGGGACCGTCCCCTGTACTGGGCACTGCTGAGGCCACAGCTCGAATGCTGTGTTCAGTTCTGGGCCCCTCACTGCCAGAAGGACACTGAGGGGCTGGAGGGTGTCCAGAGAAGGGAACGGAGCTGGGGAAGGGTCTGGAGCACAAGGGCTGTGAGGAGCAGCTGAGGGAGCTGGGGGTGTTTGGGCTGGAGAAAAGGAGGCTCAGGGGGGACCTTGTCACTCTCTACAACCCCCTGAAAGGAGGGTGTAGCCAGGTGGGGATTGGCCTCTTCTCACAGGTAACAAGTGATAGGATGAGAGGAAATGGCCTCAAGATGCAGCAGAAGAATTTTAGATTGGATAATAGGGAAAATATCTTCCTGAAAAGGGTTGTTGAGCTCTGGAATAGGCTGCCCAGGGAAGCAGCACTATCACCATCCCTGGAGGTATTTAAAAGATACATAGATGTGGCACTTAGGGACATGGTTTAGTGCTGGACTTGGGGGTCTTTGTTTTATAGTCAGACTTGATGATCTTAAAGGTATTTTCCAACCTAAATGATTCTAGGATTCTGTGCATTCTATGCAAAGTTTCTTTTTTTAGCCAAATGCATTAGAAGAAAAAAATAGAAACACCAGTCTTCACAGTGCAGAATCACTTTCACTAAAAGGCTTGACAGGAAAAGAAGAAACTGAATGAAATCCTGTGAGGTCCTGACATGCTGCGGCTTTTATGCAACTAAGAGTCATTTGTTTCATTTATCACATGTCATTCTCAAAGGAAACGCTATTACATAAAAGTACAGCTATGAACTTCCTCAAAATACTTGTCTGATACCTTCCCACCTCCAGCAAGAGATTTAATAACTCCCACAAAGATTCAAAAGACTTTGAATATCTCTGTATCCATATCTTCATTTTCCCCTCGTTTTAAATGAGTTATTAATCCATGAGCAAATGTGTTCTTTGATCCATGGCAACTTGATATCTTTGAAGAGTCCTTAGTGTTGTTTTGTTGTTCCTGAAAGCCTTCTGGAAACTCAGGCATATGAACCACATTGCCTGAGCTCCCATGGTAAATTTAAGGATAGTCTTACCTCAGTCTTGAACCACAGCAGTTTGACGGTGCATTTTTTTTGTTGGTCTTCCTGCTATTGAGCGGGATCGTGCATTTATTCAAATCTGTGGTATTTCCAGACAATTCTTATGTCACCTATGAACACTTCACCCTTTTATATGTTTCCTTTCAAATCTAATAATATTTATATTGTTGGTTTTTGGTTTAGGGTTTTTTTAATTGAACATTGTGGCTTTGACAGCAGGATTTTAACCCCAGGCCTGTGCATAACTTCATTTTCAGTGGAGAGTTTCTGCTCCACCTGTCTTTTCTCTGACTAGCTCCTCTGTGATGCAGTCTACAAATACAATCATACTGCACATACTTCCTTTATATAAAGAAGCTCATGTATCTCATTTTTATTGGGTTTCCTAGATTTGTCACCATTGTAGTAATTCTATCCATCCATCCTGGAATAAAGCATAGTCTTAAAACTGTGGTTTTGGTATTTAGATCTGGAGCTTTTATGTATGGTGATTGCATTTTGAGTCAATCACTTAAACTAATCATCTGATTTGACTGTATGTCTTCTTTAATATACAGAAGCACTGATAGAACTGGATAGCCACTTTTTTTTTTTTAAATAATAATAATTTTTTCCTAATTGTTACAATATCCCAATAATTATTGTTTTCCTTTCCAGTTTTGAGGTGTCTGCTATGTCAACTTTTAAATTTAAAAGCAAACATATTAAAAAAAAATTTAAAAGCAAACATATTCCATGATTTCAGCTTTTAGACTTCTAGTATTTCAGGGAAGCACACACCCCTTGTGTGTCACATGCACACACACCTTGTTTAAACAGAATTTTTTTCCTCAGAATAACCTTCACTGTTTCTCTCCTGGGCTATCAGCCTCTCCACTGCCACTCATCTGAAGATACTGTTTTTCATGCCCCTGTGCCAGAGGACATGTTTTTTAGACACTATAGCTCTTTGCTTTCTCACAGCTGTTCAGTAATCTCCCATACAACTTCTTCCACTTTGAATACCACCTTCCATTTCTGGCATTTCTTAATGTAGAGCCCACATTTTCAAAAGCTTCCTGTGTGTGTGAACTCTGCATGATTTCTTTTCCTCATTTCCTAAATCACAACCCAAGACTGATTTTCAGTCTTTCTGTGCTGACATGTGGCACTGGGAGCATTTCAGCAAAGACAGCCATGGGAAAAGGCAGAGCACTGTGCAGCTACTCCTCAAAAGTTTAGGTAGAGATCTACAAGATCTCCCACTGTTGGATCTAGCTGGCATCAAAAAAACAGTTATCTACATGCTGGACAACTAAAGCATCTTCCATTTTAACTTGCCTCTTTCCAACCATGAGGAGAAATTTCTCGTGGCACTCCCCAATGGAGTATCTCTGGTGCAGTCCTCACAGGGCAGAAGGGGTCTACCAATGGGATCATTTCCCTCTCTGGCAGCTTGCTGCCTTTCTGCCATTAAAGTGTTTTCTCTGCAGCAGTCTGTGTAGCTGGCCTAGAGGTAAGATTTTCTTTTTTTGCCTCAAGATCTTGATGATGAACATTTTTCTTTATTTCCAGCTTAGTTTTCTTTTTTTCCTCTTAGCCTCACTAGAGTATTTGTACTGAACTAAACCCATTTTCCCAAATGGAAGACTTCTCTCCTCTGATAAACTAGGAAGCTCCAGGGGGATTTAAATCTGCAATACAGTGAAAGTCAAACTATATCAATTATGTTTTATCCTACAGAAGACTGTTCACGTACCTGAACAAAGAGAGTATGACAAAGCCTTAGAAGTGTTTATCAGATTTGAGAGATTGTGTAACAGCAAGAGGTGGTGAACAGTAGGTAGGTAGGATTTATACATGTCTTGTGAATCATAAGCTCCTTCAAAGAAGGGTTTAACACAGGAAAGTTATACCAAAAGTACGGTTTGCTTGTCTTCAGAAGCAGGGAAGGGGTTTTCTTCAAACAGCTACAGACCCTTTTTTTCACCAAAGAAATGTCAGGGAAAGAAGTTAAGAGGCACAATTACTGAAAAACATTTTGAAAATTAATAGCAAAAAGGTATTTTGAACCTAGCAGGCAGACAGACTCAGTGCCTTGTCAAGATACTGTCAGGATGTGTTGAGTTTGGGAAGTTCATCCCCACAACCAAAGTCTCTGATAAGAAAAAGCTGCAGGAGTGCCTCTGGTGGGTGCAGGTTAGTGGGGCACTTGTCACTCCCACATCATCCTGGGGCCTGTGCTCCTGTGCCAGTGCAGGACATGAGGCTCAGAGTGAGGCTTCACACTGACTTTGGCAGATAGTGTCTGGCTCCTAATCACCCTATAAAAAGGGCATGCCTACAAACAGCTTGGTCTCTCTTTGTGATACTGGCTCCTTGGTGATTAAAAAAAATTCCAGTATTACAAATACAAAATTATGTGGGAACAGCAGTTACACTCCTCTCACTGTAGCCCTAAGCAGGGAGGAAAATTATTTAATTTTTCTCCAGGAGTTCCTGTCTGCCATTCTGGGGAAATGTTGAAGCCCTGGACTGGTTTGATCAAAGCCTTCCTACACTGTCAAACTTCCAAATAATTCATGAAGTGTAAGGGACTGAAACCTGTCATAAAGTGTGCTGTAATGGTACACTTTTTTAAAGATGTTGGCTGTATTCTTTATAGCAGCACTTGGAAATAGGCATATCCTTTAATTGCTTAGCAGCTGCCAGTTTAATGCTTAAAAAATGATTTAACTCACTGAGTCAATGAATCAATTCCTTGTGCTTCCAAGGGATATTCTCATTGAAATGTCTGGCAAAACATTTCTGTGACCTCTTCATTCACATCACGGTGAAAATTCCACAAGTAAGCTGAAACTTTAGGTTCACTTAAGTGGTGCACTGAGTAACAGCAGACAAATCCACTAAATCATCTCCTAATCTCTTAGCATTCATGTCTTTTCCACTGAATCTCAATTGTGTGTACTCTGATCTCAATGTGAAACTTTTGGGATTAATGTACACATGTTAAAAAGCAGATGCTGGTTCTGGTGACCTTGGTATCTGAGGACAAGTTTGAGAAGTTTGACCTGAAACTGGACAGAGGATCTGATTTGCAGATGGCACAGAGCCTCCTGCTCCAAAACTCAGACAAATTCTTCTTGACTTTTCTGATCCAAGTCTAATCCTAGAGTAGTTGTTTCTGATTGATTGTTCTGCATTGTCATTTTAATTGCAGGATGGGTTACAGGCAGTGAGAAAAGGAAATCTCATGAGAAGAGAGCAACCGTTTCCCACCTGCCAGCCCATAAAGTCTCTAAAAGTCTTCCAAATCTCATCAACCCTTTCAATTTCTGTTCACTAAGGAGACAGCAGAGTCTCTTCATACCTCAGGGCAAGAACATTTCCACATGTGCCCTCTCCTCCAAGCTGTTCTGCACCAAATAGACCCATCAGCTAGGACCTCAGGTATGCAAGGGAATGGCATCTAATGGGAGTGCTGCAGCTTTCAGTGTTGTGGAAGTAGTGCTCATCTACAGGCTTTGAGACAGGTAGCTCTCTGAAGATGACCTATAATCAAAGGAGAATAAAGCTCCCCCACCAAAAGCTGACCCTGGCATGGGAAAGGTGAAGTTCCCATCAGCTACTAGCAGCAACAAGGAGAGAAAAAGATGTGTTTAAAAGAATCAGTGTCTGATGGAGCTCTCAGACTTACACATTGAAATAAGAAAGCTAAATTATAGGCTATATATCCTTCTGTGTAAGAGATACATTTTGGAGGCATAGGTGGTGGGTTTCTTCCTGTGCTGGTTTCAGCTGAGGTAGAGTTAATTTCCTTCACAGTGGCTGGTGTGGGGCTGTGTTTTGGATTTGTGCAGAACAGAGTGCTGATAATACAGAGATGTTTTTGTTATTGCTGAGCAGGGCTCACACAGAGCCCAGGCCTTTGTACTGCCATGCTGGGGAGGGGGCTGGGGGTGCATCAGAGGTTGGGAGGGGACACAGCCAGGACAGGTGACCCCAACTGACCAAAGGGATATTCCAGACCATCTGACATCTTGGTCAGTGTATAAAGTGGGGACAAGAAAGAGGAAGAGACCTTTGGAGTGATGGCATTTTTCTTCCCAAGTCACCACCTGCTCTCCTGAGGATGGCTGAACACCTGCTGCCCATGGGAAACAGTAAATTAATTCCTTGTTTTGCTTTGCTTATGTGTGTGGCTTTTGCTTGCCCTATTAAACTGTCTTTACCTCAACCCATGAGTTTTTTCTCTTTTACCATTCCGATTTTCTCCTCAATCCCACTAGTAAGGGAATGAACAAGAGGCTGCATGAGGCTTGGCTGCTGGCTGGAGCTACACCACAACTCTTCCTCATCTCATTAAAGAAAACCTTAAGCCTTGAATATGAGATTGTATCATAAGCAGCTTTAATCATCTTAATATCACAACTCTATTCTCTGATCTTGATAACACTTAGTTTGTAAATATAAGCCCCCTATTTCTTTTATTTTAAGATAAACAGATTTCTCAGAAAGGCATTTGGAAAACTGAATTTTGTTGTTGATCATAACTGCAAATTTATGCAGTTCAAATTCAGTACAACTGGGATGTGAGGGAAGTGTGCAAAAAAATATTACAAACATACTTATCAAAAGAGAGATCGTTCTCTGCCATAGGTTGAATTTTACATATTCATTGAAAAGGAGCTAAGAAATATTTCCATAATAAAAGACTTTTTGGGGACAAATATAAAAACAAACCTTTAAATCCTAAGTCTATATATTTAAATTCTGTCTGGTGTTGCTTGTCAGAGCCAAATTTAATATTCAAGGTCAAAAGAAAACTTGTACAGAAAATCCCTTTCTAAGCCAAGATAGCTCATTAATCTGATTGATTGAAAAAATAGCTTGGGAAGCGAGAAGTGTGCCTTTTTGCTCCTAAACTTAAGATCAGTACATTTAGCGGTCAATGTTTCTGGAGTTTTAGTCCGACTGAATGAAAAGAATTGATTTTCAGAGGTGGAGAGTTGGCACATTTGAGAAATCCAGCAATTTTTGTCAAGGTGTCAAGGCATTTACTTAGGAAATAAGATTTCTCAAGTGATTTGTCAGCTCTGAAGGGTACTGGCCAAGATCTGCGTTTTAGAATTTGATTATTTCAATGACTCTTAAAATGCTTTGTAACCATAATGAAATTTAGGGCAGAATTGATAACAATTGCCCATTTTTTTGTACTTTTTTGATGTTTTCTTATTTAAAACAGTAACCCTGGATTTGTAAAAGGCAACTCAAGGCGGAAAATCAAGGTTCTTGGTGTCGTGATAAAGAAGCCATAGACTCATGATTGAAAATCAAGGTCCTTCAGAGGTGATGATCAAAATACAATCCATTACATATGATTCATTGAAAAGGAAAATAAATGTTAAAATCACACTTAGACAAAATTTAATATCAGATAGAAGAAAAAATTGTTAGCTTTCTGCCTTTTAGCAAACTTTTCACTGTCAAATAGCTTTCAGAGATGCTGAAGTCCAAACCAACCTCTCCACTAGCACCTTTAACACTAAGATCATTTTATTTAAAGTACTGGAATGCAACATACAGGTACAAGTAATAAAGCACAATTAAGGCAACTGCAGAAAGAGTGGCAGTGATTGACAATGTTATGCACATTGGTACTTGTCAGTCTCAAATCCTGGTCTAGATGAAATGAGTAAGATAATAGGCTGAGTAATGTGCTATACTATGCAGAAATTAGTAATCAAACTAGCATTACTTACTCAGTGCACAGATAGAAAGACATAGAACTTTAAATGGTCTTTCCAGGTCTCTCCATTCATTAAGACAATTTTAAATGTCAAGCTTATTACTCAAGCCTCAATTTTACCGACAAAAGACTTTTACTTAAAATCATAGCAGACACAGCAATTTTCTAAGTACAAAGCAAAAGGTTCCAGAGTAATATTCCTATAGATTTTGGACTTTGAAAGTATTCATGTCACATACCTTCAGCTGACTAAAAGTAACATACCCAGCCTCAGTTAAAGATTAAGTTCTCTCTCTAGTCAAGGAGGAAGTTAATCACCCTTTGAAATATCTTCCTCTGCCTCTCTGGCCATTGATGGAGGCTATTTCAAAAACTTAGCCTGGATCTTACTTTTGGATGACTGGAGTTAGTCTGCTACAGCTTCAGGGCCCCACTGGTACAGACCTCACACAGGGGGTCTTTGAGGTGTGAAGAAAATGTTCCAGGTGACGTGGTGTCCTTGTGATATTGATTTTGCCAGCATGTCTGCAGTATGTGAAGGGTGTCTGTCACTAACCAGTCAGCATGTTGGGGTACCTCATCTCCTGTATTTGGCACTTCATGTAACACCATGTTGCCAACACTGACTTTTCAGCTGTTAGCTGTTCATGTGCAAAAAACAGATGGAAGTAACTGTGCAATGGAAAAACTGGATTTAGAATAACTCTTTGGTAGAAGAAACCAAGTTTCAGAGTTAATCATATAGAGGGAAATCAACCTAGCAAGATAGATGAGATATATAATCAGTGAAGTGTTGTTGCTCAAAAGAATGCTTTGATAACTTCTACTTTTAAATACTGCCACAAACAAATCAATGCATGTTAGTCAATTTATCATTCTCTGTGATTAGAGATTAGTGCCTGGGAAATGACTGCAATAACTTAGCACAAAATTACACAGGATTAAATAATTATTCAATATGAAGTAATGCTCTTCACCTGCACTGCCAACAACCCTGAACATTGTTTTGCCTAAGTAAAGAATAAAAGTTCTCGTCCATATTCAGTTCTTTTTGCCTCATTTGTTCAAACGTAAGGGTGTACTCTACAGTCAGAACCGTGTTTAATTAGTGAAAGTGCCTTCTGGGTTTATCAGATTACATCCCTGTCTCAAGGTATGGTTAGTGAAGGAGATAAGGGTAGCTAGGCCAGAGCAGCCAGCAGCTGCAGGGTGTCCTTGTACTTTTAGGAATATACTTAGGGAAGTCTATATGTGAATTAGGCACCAAGGGCCCACCGTGGTCAGTGGAGATACAGAGCTCAGTTCAGATTAGGTGTTCAGTGTCATCTGACACGTCTGAGCCCCAACTGCAGCTACATAAGGCATTAATCTCCTATGGGTTCCTGTGCCATGTGCACCAGCCCACATGGATGTCTTGGATACTCAAGCACATCTCAGTCAGCACTGGGCACCTATATGTAGACAACTGGATTGAATCCTGAGGAAGTACAGCCAGGAGACCTCAGAAAATATTTCAGTTCACCCTGACATATTTGCCTACTGCTTGACTAAGTTCTGCATACACAAGGATTTTCTGCTCTTTGGGATGCCATGGGACACCATGGCACATGGCTGGCAGACACCGCCCAAGACCCACGAAGGACCATGGCCTGCTGGAGGCAAGGCAACTTAAACCACACTGTGTGCTGGCACCCAACCAGGCCTGCAGGTGGCTTGTGCCTGGCCACTGAGCAGCTCCCTCCACCCCAGGGATGTCTCTGCTGGGATGCCATTACACATGATGGGATCCTTGGCACTACAGCTCTCAGTCTCCCACACTGAGGCTTCATAATCTCAAACTGAGCCCTACCCTGAGTGTCGGACAATTGTATCTTGTCATTTACTCTCTTGCCAAAGAAGCTGGAGTGGCCTCTAGAGAGTTTTATTTCTCAGAGGTTTAGCAATATTCATGGATCTAAAAGGCCTGCAGAAATTCTCTTTTCCATTCTTTTCACAGGTGCAGGGAACTCTAGAAGTGGATAGTGCCTGCAGCTCTCAAGCAAAGGATTCTTAAATAAACTTTCCCTGGTGCCACCTTTTCTCTTCTGACCTACTCTCCTTTCCCATAGCATATTAATCAGATGAGTCTTCAATACTCCAACCCAGTTTCTCCTGAAAGGCATCTGCCTCTTACTCCACATGCTGCAAAATTGAGCTGCCAAGGAGGAACAACAAAATAAAAGGAGAGAAAGGGGAAGCATACTGAGGAGTTGTTTGAGATTGATGACTCCCCTAAATTCACTCTTGCTGTAAACCCACAACCTGTAATAAATTGCAAAGACAAACTCACTCCAAAGCCCTTGGGCTCTCATAAATTGTCTTCTATGGACCCAAACCAAACACTATGGAAATGAATGAATCTCCTCTCCATGACTTTAATGATCTTCAAGTGACCTTGGCATAATTTCTTCTGCTTTCCATCTTCTCTATTTTCCTTCTGCTGCAAAATTTTACAGGCTCTAATATGCTGTAAATTATGGCAACCAGCTACAGAAATTTAATTCTTCAAGTGTCTGTATTATGTTCTACCAGATAATCTGTCTGTGCAAACCAGCCTCAAAACAGGAATTCAGCCCTGCTGAAATTAGGCTCAGAGGAAAGAGAGAGGAACTACCTTTTGAAATGTAGGTCTGCCACTGAATTTTAAAAAGATGTGGCCATGATCTTGGTTAATCTGTTCCATCTGTGACACTCTCCTATAAATAATACTGTTTTCTCTAGGTGTGCATGTCTTCATAAATCTGGTGCAAGTTGACCATGTCAAATTTTAGCTACAAATGTTAAAATTCTTTATTCTTCTATTGAACCAGCCCAAAGTGCTACTTTCTCTTATTATTTCACATTTAGGGTGGCTGGACCAGGCTTATACCTGAGTAAAAAGCTAAGTCACTTTCCATGTTCCTCCTGCCTTGGGGGACCTAATAGTTGATGCATCCAGGCACAATGTATCCAGCTGATTTGTGTTATCCAGGCAACCATAATGGCTTTGAGTAAGTACAGCTGGGAACTTTGCTATCAATTAGCCAAACCAAGAGGAGAAGTCCCATCCTTTTCCCCAACTTCGTGTGCTGAAATACAGGAGAAAAAATATTTTTGTTTTTCCTTAGCATAATATTTATACTTCCAAACTTCCATAATTCCCATTTACAGATGCAATATACAGGCAGAAAGACAAAGGACTGCTCAGGAAAGGGTAAAGCTAGAGAGAAGCATGGGATAACGAAAAGTCAAATTCTTTCAGAAAGATATAAATCATCTCATGGGTGAATATACTGAAGGTGAGCCAGTGGGAAAGCTGAGGAAGATATTCACAACCAGCTCAGAGCAGGTGAGGTCTCAGCTGAGGCCTGCTCATCCCCATCATCCTTAAGAACTTACTGGATAAACATGTTTCAGGGATGGCATAGTTACAGTTCATTTTCCCTTAGGTAAAAGGACAAGTAGGTGACCTGTTAGGAGCCATCCAGCTCTGGTTTTTTCCAGCTATAATTCTCAGTCACATAGGAAACTGGCACAAGAAAAGGGGCCAGGGTGTCCAATATCACACCTGGGTTCCCCTATGATACACAGGCATACAGCATGTCCCACAGCATTCCCAGCTTTGACATTGCTAAGAAAAACATCTGTCTAAAAGGCTACTAATTCTGATTCCATTTAAAACAAATAGCAGTTGGTTTCCTATGCTCTCCCATGTAACCTAACAAGTAATTGTTAAAGTGGCTTCTTCAATAGTGTGGAAGATTTCTTTGGCTGAAAGCTGTTAAATACTACAGTTGATTTACAATGAAAGGCATGAGTAGAAAGCAAGCTCTGTTGCACTGATTTCTAAGCACATAGTAAGGCTTGTGCTCTATTACCAGGCTGAGAGTTTGCAGCCTTGAGAACTAAGATGCACTGCAGAAATAACCTGCTGTATTTCTGTCCTGCTATACCCAGGTAAATATTTAGCAATTGAACTGAGTTCAACGGTGCTTGAAGTTAACCTAAATAATTCATGATAGAGCATTTTCTGTAATGGATGGAAGTCCACTTTAGTAATTTCCTTGTTTTTGAAGGACCATGGGATCTGGCCTTCATACTCCTCCAGAATCAGAATCTGGACAGGAGAGTTAAACTCAGATTGTTTGCTCAGGATGTTGCACACAGCGTATGTACAGCACCCCAGACACCTGGAATACAAATCTTGTTCTCTTAACAGTAAAAAAATTACCTTTTACTGCCTCCTGTAAAAATTTAAATAAAAAAAAATTATTTATTAAATTGCTGTTATTAGGGGTGTCAAACAGATTACAGTAAATGACTGAGAATTTTTTCACCTTTGCATCCTATTTCATTCCAGCTATGCAGCACGTGCCCTTGCACAACCCAACGAGGAACTGTAGCATGGTGTAGCTGCAGTGAAGTGTTGCATTGTTTAAGGGACACTGTACTCCCTGGAGGGATCAGGGTTCTGTATGGTACTTAATGACCTTCCTTTACTTTAAGTCCTCAGATTTTCCCAGTTGGCTTGGCAATACAGTGAACAGGGCAGTGAGTGTTTCTTTGATTCATCTCAACAAAAACCTGAGTGGATTCGCTGGAAGGCTTCACTGAAGGGGTTGAGGACTTTTTATCCTCCAAGACAGCCCATTTATCTCAGTCCTCTCAGGCTGAAGTAATTTTAGAAATGACTAGGTTTCTGATCCCAGTTCCACTATTAATGGGAATTTATCTGCACCTCCAAAGCTGCCAACTTCAATCAGCAGGCTGGGGCAAAGGGCAAATGGGGAGCACAAGCCAAGCATCACTGCTACCCTGCTACCAGTACCTGAGACAGCTGGCTAAAGCTAGCCCATACTTAGCCCTGTATGGCACTTACACCTGAGGCTGTTTGATAGAGTTTTTCAGACAGATCCAAAACCATGACAGCCTCTCCAGAAGAGACTCTGTGAAATAAACTTAAGTTCTATGCATAATCTTTGGGAGTACAAATTTCTATCATTTAGGTTTTGTAAGTAAACAGAGAACATCAGCCACTAAATTATGATTCTGCATCAGCTCCTGAGCAGACAGTACTTTACAGATTGTCACTCAGTAGGTGATACAGTATTGTTCATTAAGTTTGGTGGGAAATGACACTACATTTTTCACAGTGTTTGAATGTGATTTGTTCACAGCACAAGTACATGGTGAACAATGCAATTGCCATTTCTCACTAATTATGTGGAAAAATCCACTGAGGGGAAAAAAATCCACTGCGATATCTTTTTAGCTAACAGGAAAAGGACATGAAAGGCAAATGTACATTTCCACAAATAGATAGAGTATTTTCTCCATCCATATAAAAGCAGAACTAATACCAGAAAATTGGGTTTTGCCCCCAAGGGCTTTGAAGGAAGAAGAGGAAAGTTACATTCAGGGTGAAGTGCAAGGTACTGAGTCAGGGCACAGAGGATGAGGAATTATGCCCAAGGCATTGCCACTGAGGCAAAGCTGCTGGTCCACAAGGTTGATTTAACAGGACAACAAACAGGGATGTGTTCAGGTGCTCTGGTTCCTACAATATGGGGTGTGTGGGCAAAGGCTCTTTTGGGTTTGAATCCAGGAGATTACACCAGAGATGTCAGTAGTTCTGGTTCAGAAAGAAGATTAAAAATAATATTAATTAGGGTTTTAGCTATGTTATTAACTTTCCCCTATAATTTCAAGGACACAAGGTTCAGACTGAATTTCCCCTCTCTTGCCTATTGTTTCTACAAATTAATTCTGGGTATCACTGCAAATAATGACCACAGGAACATTCAGAGATATTAAATGCAAGGAGAGTTCAGTCCTGCTGCTGAAACTGACCCACCCAGGAGAGGAGTTCAGCTAATGGGAAGTTATGTTTCATAACAGGGACAAAAATTATCTGTATTCTGGTTTTAGGGGTCACCTATTTTACACTTCTTTTTTACAATCCTCTTAGTCAAAAAACCTAAATGCATAATGAATGATAGTCTGATTTTTAAAAAAATTATTTTATGTACTAATTTTTGGCATCTTTAAGGGATATATTTTGCAGAAGATGAGTGATTAGCACTGGTTTTATGCACTAATAGTGGAAAAGAAACATCCTGACATATTTGGCTCCAACCACCAGTGTTCTCTTCCAAGCACGGCACTCTCCTAAATTCTTTTTGAGTTTATCCTAATGGTCTTGCAGGTCTAGATAGCAGGATGCAGTATAAAATGGACTCAGAGCAAGCCCATGCAGGAAACCAACTAACAGCAAATCTAATCCTGACATATCCAAGCCAAATGTCTGCAACAGGCTGACAGCAGTCATCAGCAAAGACACAAGGAAAAAAATATTTTTCTATGCATTTTAATAACTGTCAGGAAATAAAATCCCAGTCCTGGACCAGTTTTAAAGCACAGGAAGCACTTGCCATAGGCAATCCCACTAGTGACTCAGGAAGGCAGAGATATCACAAACAGTTTCATGCTGCTCCTTAATGCATTTTTTTTGCACACAACTACAAAACTGCACCTTGAATCCCTCATCCTCAGCCCTACTCCTCTGACCCTGTTAAAATACTTTTTCCTGGTTTTGCCTTTTCCCTCTGCCCTTTGAATTCTCCTAAGGTCTGTGAGTGAGGTCTCCATCCTCAGCTGTGGCTGAAGTCTCTGGTTTCGGCTGCCAGGCTGTTATCTGAACTCCTGTCCATTTCCAGCTCAAAGCCAGGTGCCAGCGGTCACGTGAGGAGCTTGGCCTTTAGCACAAATTAATCCCATTTCTAACTCTTACCACGGAGGAATAAAGTATGGAGACATGAGCTGGCAGGGGGAAGAGAGGGACAGAAGGAAAAATAAGTCAATGTTTTAAAGAAAAAAAGCAGCAATTTGAGCAGGGAGGGGGGAAGGAGAGGGAGAATATAGGAATCTAAGTCACAACTTTTCAAAAACTGATGTTGGTAATTTTGTGAACATCTTTCCAATCTTTAAGCCTACCCTGCCTCCCTTGGCCTGCTGCCCTTCAAAATAATCACTTTACAAGGGCTACAAGCAGCTAGGCCCTGCTGAGTATGAGGAATGGGCCACCTGCTGCTCAGAGACCAAGGAACCTGATGGGCAGTGTCCACAAGGAACACAGAGAGCTGGAGCTCAGAGCCATGATATCTTGTAGGACGGAGAGGTAAGGACTCCAAATCCCTGTTCCTCCACCCCATACTTCACCCTGAGCCAAGATGCTTCAAATACCTGATTAGTGGCATCTTGTTCTGGCTCCTCCAATTCTCTATTGGCACATCTGACCTTTAATTTGGAAAGGTAACATTCAGCCTGGCCTTCTACCTTGGAAAGGATGCTGACACCTGCCACATATTCTCACTTGGAAGACAGAGTGATTCCTGGTCTCATTAATATGGTAGATAGTTGGGGTGACCCATGGGACAAGCTAGATGGATATTTTGGGAATGGTGATTCCTAATTAAAAGCTCAGCTTGAAAGGGGTTTCCATGTTTGTGAGTCTGCAGTTAGTCTGGTATTTATTTAGCTGCTAGTATGTGTGAGTTCCTCTGACATTAAACAAGCTCCAGCACATTCAGGGCTGTAAATACACCTCTCTCAGAGCATGACACTGCCTTTGACCTTGAGGAAGATGGAGTTATGCCTGGCTGTGGGACAAGTCCAGAACGCCCCCCAGAAGAGGACATGATTTTCCATCACACAGCACTCCAGAAGCAGCAGGAGCAGGGGCCCAGGAGGCTCATGCCAGGGGCATAAAGGGACTTTCAGGGGATATTGTCCATGGACCAGGCACTGTACTGGTCAGACAGACAATACAGGGTGGAGCACAGTCCCAAAGCAAACACCTGACACTTGGCACAATCAGGTGTTGCTGTCTTTAAGCTGACTGAGAGCCACGTAAGGGCTCCAGCAGTGTAGGGCACATCACGGTTCGGGACAGCAGGGACGGAGCAGCACCCTGGATCCTTCTAGGCAGGCTGTGTGTTAAAAGTACTGCACAAGAGACCAAAAGGACTCCTTGGATACAGAAAGAGCTTCTTTTTTGGATGGTAGCATGTAGCACACCACCTAATTTTTTAAGCAGGCCTTAAAACTGCTTTTCCTTATGTCAAAGAGAGTAACAAAGAGTTACAATGGGTGAGAACAACTCACTCCTACAGGAATTGAAACTTTCACATGCTTTGCAATAAAGTAATATGTGCCTTTGATGACAAGGCTATTTTTCTCCTATCATTTATTTGGGAGGGGGAGGGCTTATATACCAACCACTTACTTCTCCATGCTTTTTGAGTGCTACTTATGCTGAGCATGGAAGAACATTAAAGTAGGAAAAGAAATGGCAGAGATTCATTAAATACTGTGCTCCACTTAATCAATAGTGTTTAAGAAGTCCTGAGCCAGATTTTCTGAGGATCTCACAGCCTTCTCTCAACATATGCTTTATCTCAAAGCACTTTTGTAATACTTTCTAAACTCACATGACAAAGAATAATTATAGACAACAAATAAATACAGACAATGAGGCTCATTTGACTATCTCTTACAGCATACCTGTATAGTTAAATAGAACAGCTCAGGGACTTTTATCTGATCAACAGGCTCAGAACAGTCTACATCCATGCAGATACTTTCCTTCATCCATCCACTACAACAGAGTTGCCTCATCCAAACTGCCTGCAGGGAACAGAATTACAGAATCATAGAATTATTTAGGTTGGAAAAGACATTTAAGATCATGAAGTCCAACCATGAAACAATCACTGCCAAGTACACCACTACATCGTGTCCCTAATAGTCCCAGGACTGTGCTAAGCCAGGCTTTGTCCAACAGAACAACTGCTGCCCTGGGTCAAAACAATGTGGGAAATGTGCTATGAACTCAGCACAAATGGAGTTGGTGAGGGGACAGTCACTCTGAGCACCCTGAGCTGCCCTTTGGGAGCATCTGCTTCCTGACTAGGGCTACAGATGGAGTTCTGCACAAGGACTGTTTGGAGAGGTCACTCATAGGCAACAATGCCACCGAAACTGACAGCAGTTGAGGACACTTTATCCTAAAGTGGCACATATCAGAGTTCCTGTGATCAACACCATCTGACAGGTTATAGCAATGGTTTCCTGCAAAGAGTTTGCATGAAGAAATAACAGAAATATGACCCTGGCTGGTTTGCAAATAACTGCAATAAGCCTGTGATAACTTTATTTTAGTTTAATGCAAAACCCATTAGTATTTGAAGTTAACAGGGCTCTTCCCTCAGCCACTAGTGCAAACCCTCTGTGATCAGTCATTTTCCCCTTAAATTTTAATATCATCATTCAATGCTTTCTCTGGACAGAAAAACATATCAGCATTTCATAAAGCCTGGCACAAAATCACCAAGCAGAGGGGAAAAATAATCATCTATGAAAATCTTCCATGGTGAAACCACATTCATCAAATATGAAGAAAAATATGGTAAGATGGAACAATTTTTCAAGGTATCTGTTAAGCATTGCACTTCTTGAGAACAAAATGTAACAAATAGCACAAGCAACAGGTGCAGAACATCACATGGTAAGGGTTAGTACTGCCACCCTCCCTGATACTACATAGCTATCAGGACACAGTGAAAAAAAAATAGACATTTTAAAACATATCTCATTTGACTGCTACTCAATGAATAAATTAGGAGTTCAAAGATGAATATGCAGAAAGCATTTACTTTTATATTTTTATATGTGTAAGTACATATCTATATAAAGCCTCCTGCAAGCAATAGCTGCGGCTCTTAAGAACACACGAGTTTCAGCTGGAGTTACTGCAGTTTGAGATAATGGAAATAAAATTTTTTAAAAGGCAAAACTCCCAGAAGGCTCCATTTCCTCCACATCCCCTCAACAGAGCAATGAAGTATGAGTGCCATCAGGCCAGGAATGAACAGTGAGAAACTGCAGTATGAATCTGCTCCCTCAGCTGAACCAGGCACCTCCAAAGTAAAGATTTTGTGACAACATCTGCTCCGTGTAAAATGTTATTTCATGTGCAATGACTAGCACAGAACTATCAGAGGTTTTATCAGCTTTCTAGTACACATCATGGTATCCTAGTGTCAGAAAGACAGACCTGGGAGACCACAGGGAAAGAGGAGAGTTATTTGCCACCAATGTTATTGTTCCCAGACTAATTTTGGTATTTTCATAGGTATTATCTATAAAGCACCAGGAATCACTTACATTTTTCACCTTTTTATAAACATAAACATTCTATCTCAGATTAAATACTCAAATGTTATGCTCACACAGAATTTCAGTGGCTACATTTTACAGTTATAAACTACTCCAAAAGTCCAGAAATAGCTTTACAGAGGTTCACTTGAGGGTTTCCTTGAATACTTCCTTGAAGGCTTCTAGAGAAAAGCAGTGATATAAGTCTGAACCAGAATAATCAGAATCCATTTCAAGACAAGCAAATATGAGGGTGAGGGTCATTGAGGAACTAGATCCAGTGAGCAGCCTGAGAGCTTTGTAGGTGAACAAAAAAAGAAAGAACCTCTCAGATTTCTGTGTGATTTTAGCATAGCTGGAAAACTAGAGACTAAAATACACCAGAATTAGGGGTGACCCTGAAGACAACAGATTCCCTTTCAGACTTCTTGGAAGCCTAGTTGATAGTTCAGGAGTGGGATGAGAGTCTTCTTCCAAACACATAACTCTCACTCAGGTGAACAATAGATCGTGTTAAAGAAGGAAACATTTATCTACTCTCAAATAAAAAGTGTTAATCCCAAGGTATGACATCATTTCACTCAAATTTAATTCATCCTCAAAATAAGAACTGCTATGGGAAAAGTTGTTGAGACATCTAAGGCAAGGACCTGGCATTTTCCTAATACAGAAGATTGTCACCTGTGCAAAAACGGAAGATGGATCATACTGATTAAGTACAATGCAAATATACATACAGTGTGTAACACTGGAAGATGATCTGAAAACACTTTAACAGAAAATGAGGCAAGAACAGCAAGATTTGTTCAGGCTTGCTGCAAGCTCTTCTTGGATAACAGGATACAAACTTAACTTTATGCAAACCATTATTGGGAGTATCACTCTCCTCCAACTGTAGCCTTCAGCAGCACATTTGGAGAAGCATATAAAGAGGCTTCCTTCATGCAGCAATATGCCTAGAGCCAGTCCTAATACATACTATGCTAATTTTTTGGCAAGACACCTATAAACTGTTATAAAAGATGGCTAAGCTGAGCCTGGGCTACAAGCATCTATTCTTCAGTTAGCAATGCCTCTTGCAGAAGGTGGTAAGACTAAATTCAAGGCCTGGCTGATGTCAGGCAAATCTCTTACTTTGAAGTCCCACTGCTACCTACTAAAAAGCAGGAAATATGAGACCAAGTGATTCCTTTTTGAGTAAGACCTGGATGAGGCAAAGAGCTCGTGATTTCTTCTTAGTACACTCTTGGTTCCCTCTCACATGACATGAGATTGTTCCAGGAACACACAGCTGTATCTCTAACAGGTTATGGCTCTAAGAAGCAGCCCAGGGATTTGTTTTCTTTGTGGTAGGGATTAATTCCTCTGCTCAATAAACAGGCACAGTTTGGTTGCCAATCTCAAACCACCCAAGGATTTGAAGTGAACACAGTCTCAGGCAGGACACCTAGGTAGCAGCTCCCTGAACATACCCATGAAGAAGGACTGTTAGCTGGGGCAAAACCACCAACCAACATGAGCTAAAATTCAAGCTGTTTAATGCTGCCATCAAGCAACTCCTCCCAGCCCCAACAAGAGGATCCTCCAGCATCACAGGAATCTGGAACACCATTTCTCTCATCTGTCTCAGAAACAGAGCAGCTCTGTGCTCATCCCTTCAAAAAACATCAAGGCAGATTTATCTCCAGTAAGACAGATCCATCGAGGATTTTGCAACAGTGGCCTGTCCCAAACTGGGCAGCATTTCACTAAAATCAGAAATACAAGCGCTCTGGTGCCAAGGCAGACACACAGCCCAAACTCTTCCTGCCTCCCCACCTCCTGCTACTTTAGTAATTGCACTAATGTAGTTTCATTATCAACCTGTGTCTCTCCCTAGGACACGGTCTGGATATTTCTGGTATATGATGGAACCTTCACCACGAGCTGCTGAGCTCTTTCATGTACGATCAATAAACAATCGTTGAACTCCATAACCCTTTGAAGCTGAGGATATGCTCGTTAGCCAGCCCGTGTTGTGGGATACATCTGAGGTGTATTGCTCTTGGGGCCATTGGCACGGTGAGCAGCATGGACTCGTAGCTCTGCCCAGAATAGAACTCCTCAGAAGTGTTCATTTTCATTTGAACAGTTGCCTCAAGCTGTGAGGCAGATGAGCCTTCCCCCTGCTGTGCATGTTTATGTATAAATGTAAATCTTTCTTACCTTTCATCTGTGAAAACTGAAACTTCACCAAATGTCCTCGTTTACTGAAAACCCACATGCTGGGGGTTTTCAGAGAAGCAGCTTTCCATACAGCATTATGTACATTCCTCTAGACCTGTGCTAAATTAATTCTGGGTTTTAATAAAAAATTGCAGTATTGTTTTTACATAAACCATGAAGGCAATCATGATATATTGTAGCTAATGTGTCCCAAACACAGTGAAATGCAGGAATATTTTTGGGGACTTGAAGGCATTTGAAAGATTAATCATTCCTTTTTAGGGCAGGCCTAGCATGGGGCAAGTATATTTGGGTTAGGAAAGGATTTCTGAGCTGTTTTTTCACCATTGCCTAAGATGCCACCCTTTCAAATCATGTTTTGCATAAGTAATTTTGACAAATTGCATGCAGAGCAATCAAGCCAGCAAGTTCTGCAGTAGGACACACTGAAACATCAAATTGTAAATTATTATGCCTCTCCAAGGTGTTCATCTTTTCATACCACCATTTTTAAATAGATGGTGAGATTTCACCCCACAAGAGTGTGCCCAAACAATAATTAATTTTCTGAAAACACAGAATCAACCCTACTTAGTATCACTCTGCCTTAAGTTCAATAGCCTGCAGTGCTCAAACAAATTCAGACCAACTACAGACAGAAAAAACATCAAGTAAAAGCAATAGCAGTAACTAAAATTATCCTGACATTTGACAAGAAAGAAAAAGAGAACCAGAGTCAGGGCCTTTTCCACATCCTACCTCTCAAAGGCTAAGCAGTGAGCCATGGTTTCAGTTTGTTTCTCGTGATGCTTCTAAAAAGATGTCCTTTAACACAAATGACTTACAGCACAGTTAACTCTAAATTTTGAGAAGTACTAGGAACATTCTTAGTAATTGCTATTATGTATTACTTGGAAGAAGTCAAAATCAGGGAGATTGACTATAAAGTTGCTCAATATTGATCCAAAGCTGTAGAGTTTACAGTATGAAATCTTGTGTTTGTAAAATCTGTGCCACAAGCCCCAAAGAGCCTTCCCTCATCCCACTGTCCTCTGGGGAAGAAGCAAATGGCAAATGATTTTCCCACCTGAAGAAAATCTTCAGGAACTGAGAAGAATTCTTCATCCCTAATCAGGATAAGAAGTGTTTGTATGAATTGGAAAAACAAACAAACAAACAAACAAACAAACAAACAAACAAAACACCCCAGAATTTAAAAGGAGATTTCAGTTTAGTTTTGATGATTTGGGTTTTTTTTCATCATACAGTTTCAGTAGAAAAGTCACTTTCAAATGAGAAAAATGGAACTGTCTACACATAAATCTTGAAATCTCTCATTTCATATCTCTGAAACCAATGGCTGTTCAGATCACATGCCTCTGACCATGGCATCATCTATCTTCCCTTATTCTAAATTAGGTGTGCTGTAAAGGGAACAAAGATCCTCTTTTCATTCCTCATACAACATCCAGAACAAGTCCTCAATGTAGTACTATTAAGAAGTTTAAGAATAATACAAAAAATAAATAATAACTGAATAACTGGAAGAAACAGGTTGTCCTTTATGTCAGCAAGTCCTGAACAATGTAAAGCCTTATAAAGACAAGCCCCATATCCCAAAGGCCAGGGAGAAACGTAGAAGCAGTTGTACATCACAATGGGTCAGCAGTGCCCTGGCAGCCAGGAGGGCCAAGCGTGTCCTGGGGGGCATCAGGCCCAGCATGGCCAGCGGGGCAAGGGAGGGGATTGTCCCGCTCTGCTCTGAGCTGGGGCGGCCTCACCTCGAGGGCTGGGGCAGCTCTGGGTGCCACAGCATAAAAAAGACATTGAGCTATTGGAGAGTGTCCAAAGGAGGGCAACAGAGAGGGTGAAGGGACTGGAAAAGCTGTAAGAGGAACAGCTGAGGTCACTTGGTGTGTTCAGCCTGGAGGAGAGGAGTCTGAGGGGAGACCTCATTGCAGCTTCCTGGTGAGGGGAAGAGGAGGGGCAGGCACTGATCTCTGCTCTGTGTGACAGTGACAGGACCCGAGGGAATGGCCTGAAGCTGTGTCAGGGGAGGTTTAGGTTGGATATTAGGGAAAGGTTCTTCACCCTGAGGGTGTTTGGGCACTGGCACAGCTCCCCAGGGAAGTGGTCACAGCACCAGCCTGGCAGAGATCAAGAAGTGTTTGGACAACACTCTCAGGCACATGGTGTGACTCTTGAGGATGGTCCTGTGCAGGGCCAGGAGTTGCATGCAATGATCCTTTTGCATCCCTTCCAGCTTAGAATATTCTGTGATTCTATGAATAAACTGATTCTGATTTGCCAGTAACTTAATTTTAAAATTATATCAAGTAGCAGTAACAATAGTAAGAGAACACTGCAGGAGAGATTTGTTAATGAATAGCAATATGAATTCAAAGCACTATGGTGCCAGTGGAAAATCGTAAATATTATTAGATAATATCAAGATGTTGATTCATCTTCAATTTCAGAATCACAAAACCAAAGAATTCTCAGGTTTTTAACATAAGAGCCTTCAGTCCATCTGACAGGTCACATAGCTGAGACTCAGCCAGGGTCTGCAACAAAACAGCTGATCAAAAAAACTCATTCCAGTAGGCTCTACCCTAGGGAGCTGGAGGTGCAAGGACAGTTTATACTTGAAAAATTAATTCATTTCTATCTCCACAAAGACAAGGATGTCCTATCTTTCCTCTCAAATGACTTTGAACCCAGAATATCAAAGTAGCAGGAGCTAAATATGATGTTTCTAGATGAACAAACACTGGCAACAGCACTTATGTGTGTTTTTGAAATAAATTTTCTGTCTTCAGTCTTAGTTTCTATCCTTGAAAATTTGATGATTTCTCTAAACCAATTATAATCATGTGAAACTCAGAATCCCAGGTTACATATGCCTTATGGTTGCTATTGGTATCATAATGCTATTAAAACTAAGGTATGATCAAATAGCATGGATTTACCCCAAATGCCCTTGCAGATACTCATGCATTCTCCCACAGTCCTGACATCAGTCTGGTCACTTGTATTCCATCTTCCCTTGTATTTCATTTGACCTCAGACAAGTCACTCTACTTGAAGTTTTTTCTGTAATTCTCACAAAACTGTTCTGAGTTTCTTACAGATTGATTGACACATGAACAAGTAGAAGATTCAGAAACAATTACCCTCCATCATAGGATGTACCATAGTAATAAGGAATTTTTTTAAGGAACTATTATTTAAGCTGTTTATAAAAATAGAACTGAAAAGAATAATATTTCTGAACACTGAACTACAATGGACCATATTTTTAGATCAACTTGCTTTTCAGATATATGCAAAAAAACCTCTCAGTATTCCTCCTTCACATGTTAATTTGAAAATTTACTCCACAACTTCAAGAATGAAGGTGATACCTTCTTAAACCTGCAATCGAGATAATAAAAGAGCACTTCTGGCATCTTGCTTTTGCATGCATCTTTTTTAAAGCATTGCAGACCTAAAACATCAAGAAAGATCTTTTGCTGATGTGGTGCCTGCTGATTTTGATCCTCTCCTACCAGGCCTTGCAGCTACTGGTATGCAGCATCACAGCAAGCACAGCCTGAGGTGAGCAGTGCAGAGCTGCATGTACTGCTTTTGCTTCAGTGGTGATGTAATGGGAGAGGGCTTTTCCTCTGATCAAGTTCCCCGCCCGCAATCCTCAAAGATAAGCTGAGGTTCTCGCAGAGGACGTTTAATGCCATGCAGTCTCTCATCCACCACAGGCTTAGTTTCAAGTCCCTTATTATGAGAACTGTGTGAACCTGCTGAAAGGATCAAAAGAGGAACAGAAAGGCTGACTTGAGAATAAACAGTGTTTAAAGAAATAGCAACTGGTTTAGCCTTTAGAAGATGAGAAGCAACACAAAAACAAGGGTAAAGGGTACAACAAAGAGGAAAGGAATAAATTGCACTCCATCCTTGTCCTATGGATGAGACAGAGTGGAATGGTTTTCAATATATATTAGAATTAGGGGTGTTCTTTCCATCTGAGACAGGTCTAAAGACCCAGCTGTAGACAAATGACGAACAATCCATTTCTCCAATTCTTCTAGCAGAAACTCAGAAGCCTACAGTATTTGTAGATGTACACCTGTAAGCATGTACAATTAGAGAATTAATCCCATGATGATTATTTGAAAGGCATTTCCCAGGGAAACTATGAAAACAGTAAAGACCAGTCAGTACTAGAGAATTTTGCCTACAGAGGATAAGGTGCCTCCATCAACACACATTATCTAGAAGTAGGACAAACACCTTCAGAACTAATTTGCATGGAGATGATCCTGCTGTGGAGTATAATGATGGGCCAGATAATGTCTCTTCTCACATTATTTTCTATGATTTCTATGATTCTGCTTATAATCACGAAATCATAGAACCGTTCGGGTGGGAAGAGACCTTAAGCCTTCTTCATCTACTTCATCTGCTTCAAATCCCCCTGCTGTGGGAGGGACACCTTCCAACAGACCAGGTTCCCTCAAACCTGGCCTTGAACACTTCCAGGGAAGGGACAGCTTCTCTAGGCAACATGTGCCAGTGCCTCACCATCCTCCCAGTAAAGGACATAAAAAGGTGGCCAGGAATGAGGGAAATAGGCTCCAAGAGACTCAAAGACTGAAGCAGAATGAAGGTAAGTGTCTAAAATCAATATTGCCCCCCAATTAAAATACAGACACTGGAAACTCTTCCGTTGGTTCAAAAATTGGTAAAGAAATCAAAGTGGAACAAAGTCTAACAACATGGATGCTCAGTCCCAACTATCATAGCATTTCTATCTCAAATATAATGAATAAATAAATACTGAGATGGTTCAATACTAGCTTGCTTTCAGGCCTTTGTTCAAAACAAGAGGGCAGAAAATTATATAAATGGAAGGAATAAAGAAAGTAGAAATTCTCATCTCCAAGGAGATGAGGTATAAAGAACTCTCATTAGGAGAGAAGATATTACTGCTCTCTCATTAATGATATGCAAAACCACTAAGAAAATGGTAGCATGTTCTTAGCAGCTTTTGGGCAAATTGCACAGTTCCTGAAAAAAATTATTTCCACTGAAACCAAAAGCCATTTTGTTCATTTGTGGTAACTGTTGTGTTCATTTCTGAGCCATCATGAAACAGAACTTTATAGGAAATAACACTAACCCCCATCCAGGAAGGGGAAAAAAAGCACAAGCACTGGCATTTGGGGGATTTTCTTCTATCAGTAAGATCAGATTTCACCAGAAGGAAGGAAACAAAATGGTATCACTTCACCTTGAGAAAACACCAACTTCCTACAGTACTGAGGTATAAAACTTATAATAAAAATACAATCTTCTGAAATAGCAGAATAACTAAGAGTCATATTGGTTGCAGAAGAATAGAAAAGAGCTTGTTCCTCTGTAATGCTCTGCCAATTTTTGCCAGCTGTGAAGAAAATAAAACATGATATCTGAAAATTATCACCCAAGTGCTCTTTCATTTGAATTTTTAGCATTTCAAATATTTTCAGATAAACGAAAGAAAATCTCAGTAAAAATTTCTTCCTAATCAAGGACTCAAAACTCCAACTAAAGATGGAAGCAAAAATTATCTTACTTTACATAAATTTTGTAAAATGTACGACTGCAAAACTGATCAGTATTTTAAGGTTTTTGATTCAAAATTTGAAATGCTGTAGCAACTACTTTTGCTTGAATTTTCATTGCTCCGAAATGCAAATAACCAATAGTAAATATATGGTATGAGGTCATTTTACAGTCCCATATCCTTCTCGCCTTATTTACTAAACCACAGCATGACAGTCACAATAGATGAATATATGGGGTAAATAAAGACATCTCTAAACTGGTTTTTTACTGCTGGGTTACTCCATCACCCTCTGCCAGTGTTCTCCACAGCCCAGAGCAGATCACAGGTATGATGAATGCCTCAGCACTGGCTTTCTTCCTCTGCCTGTACAGTCTCACAGTTTCCCAGTAAGCTGCTGTTTGAGTGACCCTTCCTCCAGAAGCCAAGGCATACACATCCTGCTAATTGAAAAGCTGTTTAATATTCCTGTCAGTCAGACCTTTTGAAGCATCAAATTCATACTTTCCTGTGTTCTGCGTGAAGAAGATTCCCATGCCAGATTTCAATCATACCTCTGGATATGTTGACAACGGATACTTCTCCTTCTTGCTGATGCTCTGGAAATTTTGATAACAGTGAGCATGACCCCTGCCCTGACCCACTTCAGGGATGCCCTGTGATGTCTCCCAGCTGCAGAAAGTAGTTTTGCATCCACTTAATTCACTCTCTGGCACACACAGCAAGGGAATTTCTTCACTCTTTCCCCCACCCCCAGCATTACTGACTCTTTTTGTGGCCTTAGGAGTTTGCTAGGCTTTATCAGGATGCAGGAGAAGGTGATAATGGAGTCAGGCATCTGTCCATGCTTGACCATGTCCAAGGATGCAAGAAGCAATCTTTTTTCCTTTTTTTTCTTTATTTTTTTTAGTTCACTTGAAAAAAAGAAAAAAATTACGTATCAAAGGCAGATTCTTGCCTCCTGTTCATTCTTTTGATCACTTCCCAGGCTGTGTCTCCTGCAGTGCTGTAAGGCTGCAGAAGCACAGACCCACACAAGTCAAAGGGTGTCAGAGACTTCTCAGTCAGCAGGCAAATTAACAACAAAGTAGGAATGTTCACACTGGGGCACATGTCTCAGTCCAGCCCAGTATCTCTCTGACAGTGGCCAGCTGAAGATGCCTTTTGCCAAACACAAGAATTAAACAAATGTGTAAAGGCTCCAGCAAGGCTGAAAGTTGGGGCTGCCTTAGGGACATGCTGAACTTTAGCTTTTAACAGCTCTAGATGGATTTTTATTCCATGAGCCTACCCACTTGCTTTCTGAAAACTTGGATAGTTGCAGGGCATTTCTGCTTTTGTCTCTGAAAACCAACATCTGACAATTTCATTGATGTTCCCTAGCTCCAATATAAAGATAGATACTCAGTTCATGGGGTTTGTGCCATCCATGACTTACAGATCCCTCTTTTACCCTCTCTTGGCTGTGTCCTTCTCAGGCTAAAGAATCTCTCTATTCAGCCACACCTCATGGAAAAGATGTCCCATATCCCTGATTATCCATATTACTTTTTTCTAGTTCTACGGTATCTCTTCTGAGATTTGAAAGCAAGAGCTGCTTGTGGCTTCAAAAAACTGGAGGACCATAATTAGGGGCACAATGATACTTTATGTTTTCTATTCTTTTCTTAATTTGTATTTCTTTCAGCCACACTGACCCTTTCATTACAATTCCAATATCCTTGGCCTTACATGAAGTCAATGGTTCTCCATTTTAGATTTTAATTTTTACAACCCTGAGCAATTCAATACTATAGAGCAATTTTGTCACTTTGTTTCCCACCTTTTCTTCCCCATCACCTATGAATATGTGGATCAGCACAGGTACATGGGCAATACATGTTCTGTATAGAAAAGCACGCTATTAATCTTTAAAAAAAAAAAAAATATAGAAAGAAAACCCTCATCCTCTGACAGGATAAAATGACTGTACAGTTTGGCAAGGTTGTCCTTAAGGTGAAAAAGAGTAGGTTTAAACTTCTGATGGGAATTCACTTTAAAAGCTCAGCAAATAAGTATTTAGCATTGGTAATTATTGCAACAGCTTTTTTTATGCTCAAAAAACACATAGGTCTGCTCTGACAGAGATGCTGATTTAAGGCTTGTGTTCTACAAAAACAAAAGTTTGTAGAAAAAAGTAATATCTACCTTGCAAACATGATCAGAAAAAAACCACAGAAAACCTATCAGGAATGTTGACTGTTGAACAGATCCGCCAAGTAAACAAATGTCAGTTATTCTTGGTATAATCTATTTTTAACTGAAATGCAGAAGTAAATGGAGTTTTTAAATATACAAGACTTTTCAAAATCAAATCATGCCTTAAAAATAAGTAATATAGTACAGTTTACATTAAAAACTTTCATGGGTTCCTCTCAGTGCAGATCAGAGAATTTGGGATTATGTACATTAGCTTGGTCTGAAATACACTAACATTCTGTTAATTGAGTAATTTTTTCTAGTATATTACTAGAGAATCTCAGATTTATGTTAACATTTTGCACAGTTTATGTAGAACATGTCTGAATAGACTGACAACAGTCACAAATAGTTATCTCAGCAGTAAAATGCAATATAACTCATCAGTTTGTCTGTTGTGGGCTACCAAAAAAATGAGAAGAGCTTTGGCCTTTAACTACACAGAAAGAAAAAAGGGACAAAATGTTCTTTTGTCCTTCAGAGAACAGAGAGATGTCCAGGGATCTGACTTGAAAAGAAAACAGAATGTACAATGGGACTGAATACAGAAACAATGATTAATGAGAAGCCTCAGATTATATGTAATCATAGAAAAATAGGTCTGTAACAGACCTTGATTAGTCACGTAGTCCATCCTCCAATTCCAATGCCAGATCAATAGTACTTCATATTTGTCCAGTATGTACTTGAAGACATCCAGTAACAGAGACACCATTACACCCTGTGATATAAAGCTGTGCCTCGCTAATGTTACCATTAGAAAAGCTTTTCCTCCTTGATGCAATTTAAGTCCATTACATCTTACCCTACCTACCAAGAATAGATGATTCCCCTTCTCTTTGCAATGGCCTTTTAAGTATATTAAGAGTCTTAGCATGTCTGTCTTCTGCCTTCTTTTCTCTAGCCTGAACAACTCCAGCTTCCTCAGTCTTCCCAGTCCTCTGCCCATCCTTGTTGCCACCTGCACTGACTCCTGTTGGTTCATGTAGTTCTTGAGCAGTGGTGCACAAAATTAGTCCTTCCACTGATGTCCTACCAACAGTGCATAGAGCCCATAGATTGCTCCCCACACCTACATCTTCCTGGAATGTTTACTGGTTTGGCCAGGAAAACACATCACTGACTCACACTCAGATTCTGACTTATTGTAGACTCCAGATTCCTCTCTGGAAGATTACTTTTTCACCCATTGTTCATTTCCTGAACTTGTGCAATTTTTTATACCTGTCTAGGCTCACTGCTTTTGTCCCCCCAAACCTGTGTCTTATGTTCTCTAGATCAGTTTTCTGTATGTCAAGATCCTGCTCCCCTCTTCCAGCATGCCTACAATTCCTCATAGAACCGAACAGAACTGGATTTAGATTCCTACAGGAATCTACCTGGTAAGGAAGGATCCCATTTTAATAGCAGCTATTTGATAGGCACAGTTATCTACCTAGTCAAGACCCAGCTCCCTAGCAGCTTCACACAGATTACATTCCCCTAGCTTTTTATCAGAATGCCAAAGTGCAATATCAAACAATGAAACACTACATTTTTGCATGACTCAGTTGCTGTGGTAACATAAATTAACAAAATGTACATTGTTGTAGCAGCTTTGTCATATAAGTACGTAGGCTTTTCCACGCAAATAATGGCAGAAACAGCTCAAGATTCTCAGGTGAAAAAGTATCTGGACAAAATGTGATGGCTAAAAAAGATAAAACAATGCCAGGTGAAGGCTAAAGAGCTGACAAACCATCTGGATATTTCAAGAACGTCAGTTTGGAATCAGGAACCATAATTGTGGTTAAGTGGAAGGAAAGGATAAGTATCTACCTGCCAAAGGTAGTCAAAAAGTGTCTACCTACAAAGCAGAAAGCCAACAAGAAATGCACTTAATATTCAGCATCTTCATGTAAAGCAGCAGTTATTTAAGAAGACAAAAGCAACAGGCACTGATACTGATGACACTGTGCTGAAATCAGTTATCTCCTCTGCCATATCTGATAATCTCAAGCACAAGGTGGATCAAGAGAGTTTGGGGGGTTACCTTATAAGCAGGTTGTTGTGGATAGAAGCACAAAACACAGGTTTCCCAGGCTGAGAGGGTGAGGAGTAGGTTCAATTACAGGGGCTGGCCAGTGCATTAGACAGCTGAAGGAATAAAAGAGCCATTCCCTGGCTGAGGTAGAAAATATTCAAGTAATGGAAAACAGCTGAAATGCACAACATAATTGAGAAGATAAAGAAATTCTGGAAAGATGAATGTGCATTTCTTATACTAAAAAGAGAGAGAACTGATATAGAGCTGTTAATGAAAGTTTGACTTGACAGAGATTGATAAAGAAGACACAAGGGAAATCAGTTAAAACATTCAAGAGATCAGTTTTACAGAAAAAGTACTGTTTATAAACTTTTTCTATTCTATATTACATTGTAGTTATGCCAATACAGATTCTGGAAACAAAGGAGGTTCTGGTTTCCAAAGAGGGCAGGTGGTCCCATTTTCCCTTTTCTTGCTTTAAAGTACTAATTAATCCCATGAGTGTGTTCTCATCTATTAACAACTTTTTCTTTCATTAGCTGACCAGGAAAGTGTTGTGAAACACGTGAAAGTCCCAAAGAAGCCATGGAAATCCTGAGGTTCAGTAAAACCTGAAGAACAGTGATGTAGGAATGACTGGGGACATACAATGGGGAAGGAAGAAAGAGATGTGGGAAGTTCTGAAGGCATACAAATCCCCAGCCTCTGTCTTTCCTACCTTGAGAAAGCCTTTCAACACTTACAATCCCTCCTTTGAAAGTACTGTTACTGTATCGTGAGTGTGTGGTCACAGAACAGAAAAATCCCAGTTTCTGACTCCCAAGTCAGAATCCTATTCTGATTTTAATTGAAGTTGTTTCCTAAGGCAATGAGGAGGAAATGAGGTTTTACCAGTAAGCAGTGCAGTGACATCAAGCAGCTCGCTTCATTTTGAGTAGCCCTCCCATTTGCACAGATATAACTCATGCCTATGAGTTATAATGTTTTAATCACTCGCGGTGCACTGTAGGTTTACAGAATCACAAGACCTTCTAAACACAAGATGGGGTCAGAAAGATCCCTTAGACAAACTCAGGAGGAGCTATAGTACACTAATAATAAAAAAAAAAAGTTTAATGTGAAACTCTTGTGATATTAAGTAGTTTCCAAATCAATTCCATATTGCTGTGTTCTCTCTTATTCTGATAATTGAGAATAATTTTCTCCAGCACTGCAGTGCTTTTAACTGACTCATATGCTCCTCAATCACCGGCAAAGGCTTCCATAATAAGCAGCAAAGTAGCACTGCAAGTGTCTCATTCTTTCATCTTGCTTTCACCAATTTCCTCTATTAAATTAAAATTCATAGTCACATTTGGACACCGCTCTGGCTCTGAAACAGCATCAGCATATGGGGCTGAGGGAACAAGCATTTTAATTTTTTAAGTAGAGGCCTCAAATTCCTTCTGTACAGCTAAGTAACTAACAGGGGAGAGAGGTGGCCTTCTCTATCATGAACTGAACCCTCCCAACTCGTGCCTAGGATGGGGATGAGATCCACTGAAAAATTCAACAGGCTTCGTAATGAATGAGTCAAACGAACAAAGTCATGCCATCATTCTACAGGCTTTGTCAGCTCTAAGAAGGAGGGTTTGTGGAAACGTATATAGGAAAGCAACATAGCCCTGTGCCTCCACAGTCTTTTGTCCAAGCAAATCTATCACACTTTATTGAAAAAATAATCTCTGCAAAGCAGTCCTTTGGGCTCATATTTCTGTGTAGACTTTGTGCGAATTGGATGCAAAATTTTTAAAATTTAGCCCATTTTCTGCTGGGTACCAGAAGAGGATTTTATAAATTCCAATAGCAGAAGAGGAGTGGGTAACAGCTATGTATCTATATATATACACACACACATTTGCCGCCTGTGAGTAGCAATAGCTGTATGTCTTATCTTGTATACGATATGCTCCATCAGCTACAAGCCGTAATCACACCACCAGACTTTCATTCATATCTTCTAAGCAGCTCCTGGCGCACAGCCGCCTCGGCAGAAGCACAGAAGGCTGGGTGGGATGGTGAGAGGTAGATTACTTCAACTGCATAAAAGTAACTGCGGGGTGGGAGGAAACATCTCGTAATTAGAACACGGGACGGAAATTAAGGTCTCTACCAACTCTGTCACAGAGGGAGTTCGTGATCCTTGGCGAAAAGCTTTCCGACCGCCCTCTCTCCACCTGCACAGCCGGGGCGGTGGGGCACAGGGACACTTGCACGGCAAGCGCCCGCGAGCACCCGGAGGTTGTCTCCGATGGCGGCAGGACCTTTGCCGGCCCGGAGGACCAGCTGCCCAGGCCGCGCCGCCCAGGCCCTCCCCGCTGGCCCCAGCCGGTAAGGTAGCGGCGTTTAGGGAGGGGGCACCGCGGCAACCTTCGCGAATTCCCGGCGGGAATCCCCGGCGCGGGGCGTGAGCCGCGTCCCTCGGCTGCCCACCACCCGCGGCCGCTGCCGAGGCCAGGCCGGCCGCTTCCCCCGCCGGGTTCCGTGGCGCCCCGGCACCAGGTGCCCCCCAGCCC
>VZRX01023601.1:4918-38797 GCA_013398075.1 Notiomystis cincta | reverse complement strand
AGGAATTTAAAACTTGTTTCAGGTACTCTGCCTACCTTGCCGTTCTCCTGTTTCTAACTTTTGGGGTTGTTTTTTGTGGGTGTTTTGGTTTTAGTAATTCTGAGAGAAAGTGTAGGTTTATTCCCTCCGCTTTGTGTGAGAGAACAGGCTGCATAATTTGGCTTGCTCTATTTAACCGAGCTGTAGTAAGTGTTGGTTTCACCATTCTCAGATCTGGCTGTGGTTTCTAAGTCGTAATTTCTCGTAAAAATTAATTTTCAGTCACCTGTGTGTTTTGGACCTAATTCTGCAGGCACGTCTGAGGAGCGCCGGGCATGTGGGGTTGTATTTGTGGAGCGGTGACGTTATTTTATAATGCCCCCGGGGGAGGAAACTCCGCCGGGCTCTGCTTGTGCAGCACCTTCTGCAGCCGGACCTGGCCCTGTCTGACACTCCCGTGCTGGCTCGGTTTGGGTACCTCTGACAGGGCCAAATAGCCCTTAAGCGACGGTGTTGCCGAAAGTTGGATTAAAGTAAATCCATCCCACTTGAACAGCAGACCACAGTTCTTGAACAGATATATTGAAATGTCTTGTTTACTCTGTCTTGTCCTCTTGATCTGTGTTTGCAAAGCGGAGACATAACTCATAATTGCGGCTCTTAGGGTTATGCAATTAACAACATACTTAAGATAGCAGTAGCACAATCTTTTGATCTGGAAGGAAAATAAACCATTCAAGCATGTCTGGGTTTTCAAACCGGCAGGGTACTTCCTCTTCCACTGTCTCCTTACCACGTAGCATTTGCCCCTATAGCAAGCCAGTGAGCTGACAATAAGACTTCTTCAAGGATTATATTAGATATATCTTAGTGAACTGAATTTTCTATCTGGCAATCCTCCAGGGTGATATTACACTTCAACAGAGTGTAATCTGTCATGAATGAATCTGAACTCAAGCTTGTTGGCATTTTAAAGAAAATTTGTTATGTCAGTATAAAACACATTTGCAATTATTTTAGGGAATTAGGGGGAAAAATTTGTGTTTTCTCTCTCCCTGCTCCCCCTTCTTTCTTTATTTATTGCACCACTTACTCACTGTTGAGAATTCAAAAACTTACTCTTTGTTTTTTCCTAATGGAGGTAGTTGAACCAATTGGAAGTATTTCATCTCTCTACAAATCTTACCATGGTTATTACACCTTTATTACTACACCAGACTTCTGGGCAGCAGTCACCCAGTGGAGCTACAATTACCATTATCATCTGCAATCCTTTTAAAAAGGCAGTTATTATTTATGAGGTTCTGATAGACAGAACCCCACTAACAGTATTTTTACACATCTGCGAATAAAAACACACACTAAAAAATACTGTCTTAAAATGTAAATGCAGAGAAGTTAAGTTTTTTGAAGGTATGCAATTTAAAAACAAACCTCATACTCTCAACCTGACAGAGCATGAAGGGATTATCCAGACTTGACTCATCTGGGCAGATTGTGCATTTCATGCTGACTGCTGTGCTGAACAACACTTTGCTGCAGTGATTTCACTGCCTGCTTCTCTGGGTTGTACCAACCTTTAAAAATATTATTGGTGTTCCTGAGCTGTTGATATTTTTGGAGAAAATTAGGCTTGCAGTTGGTGAGACTTGAAAAGATTGGAGATGCAGTTAGATATTTGATGAAGCCTATTTACTATATATTTGTTGTTCAGTTTTACATAGGTTAGTCAAAAACTTTACAAGATTTTATTTTGTGGGGTCTTATACATCCTACATGCAGTTGAAAATACTCTCTAAGCAAGCTGGAGAAAAAGCAGTTCAAAAGTCAGTGTGAAGTAAAACGAGGAACTTGTTTGGCTCAGGTCAGTTTTTCTTGTATTCAGACATGGCCACAGCTAAACAACTCCATTTGGTAGAAAAGAGATGTGTGATTTAGTTTGACTTCTTTCATTACAGGAGTCATAAAATCTTGTTTGTTGTTTTCTACTTCATCTCCTTAACTTCTGTCTTGAACCAGTTATTAAAAAAAATATGCCCTTGAGAACTAAAGAGTCTGTTTATTTCTTTCCCTGGTTGTCCTTTATTTTTTAATTAAAACAGATCATAATCTGGATTATCTAGCCTCAGCCTCCAGTGATACTTGATCTGTATTGGATCCAGATACTGGATATTGGATCCAATTATTGGATCTGTATTTTAAGTAATTCTTAAAAACTGAAATGCTTCAGAGAGAGAGTAACAGTAGTAAAAAAGGGGGAGAGAGGTTTATAGTAACTAGGAGGAAGGGTAGAAAATGTGTCATGTAAAACTTCTGCTTTTCCTCTTCTGTAAATGTTATTCTGCTGCTTTTGCTGTTCTCTGAAGCAGCGTCCCACATGTAGCTGGGTAGTCATAGATAAGAGTTTTTCTAAGTTATTCAAGAGATATTTCATCATTCAGTCATTTCCATAGTGTTTGTTGCCATGGGAGCTAGCCAGGGGCCTTATTAGTGATCAAGGTGATTGCACTTTGTTTTTTGATTTGTGGTACTGAAAATTGTGTCTGAGCTACTGTAAGAAACACAGGTTGTACAAAGACTGCAGTGAGTTGTTTCTGTGAAGAGACCAAAGCGTTCCTGTCCTCGGACTGAAGTTGTTGTATAGTGATGCTTTATATCTCTTATCATGTATAGTTATGTGTAAAATGCCTCATGTCTCCAAGCTTGCTAAATATTTACAATAAATGTACTATTTCTACCATATGTTTGAATCAAGAAACCCATTAATTGAACAAGCCCATATTTTTATGCTTCAAAGAATCGACACTTCATTTTAATTGCTAAATTATATGTTAAAAGTAGACTATAAAAAAAGCAGAGGTGAGATGGTGTAATAAGAATTAGAGTAATTTTTCTTATTTCCTGGCCTCAAACTGTAGTTATTTTCAGTTAGAAAATAGATAGAAAATCAATTGTAATCTGCTCATAATTGCCTTCCTGGTAGAGTTATGAGGCATTTCATTCCCTCTTCCCTCCCCACACTCAACTCCTTTTTCTTCATCCTTTTTTTTTTTTAAATTTTTTTCTCACTGTCTGTATTTTTTCCTCTGTATGTCTTGTGGAATAGGCAGATCTCCAGAGCTAGAGGAGGGTTTTCAGTGAAAAGCTCTTCATCTTTAAATGTTTTTGTGTAACAGCTTGAGGCTCTGTCAAAAAGCATGTTCCTTACCAAGTTGTTTAGTGGTGAGTAGAAATTGACGGAGGTTTTCATAACCTTGGGGCTTTCTGCTTAGATGAACCGGGCATTTCTCTTTTACCTATCAGGATTGATTACTTCAGGTTAGATCACATTTCTTATGTAAAAAGCTTAGCTTGCACTACCAAAAATCCAAATTGCATTTTGCTTGACATGAAGTGCTGGGCTTGACATTTGACACTGACTTTCACACTGTGCGAGGATGTTGTACTACCCAGTTAAAGAATAATTTTAGCTCTTGGGTAAGCTCAAGCTCCATTCATTCTTGAGTCATAGCTGCAGAATGAGAATGTTTTGAAAGCATACCTCAGTTTTAAGCCTTGCACCTCTGCTCTCCTGACTGGAAAGGTCCAGATGACATGTTTTCAATGTTTGCCCTGGGGAGTAACGTAGCTCACCCTCTGTAACTGTAAGATTCATCATTCTTCCAGGCTTATGTCACAGCATGAACCAGACTACCTCTCTTTATGGTGTGGCCATTTTGTTGGTGGTATTTGCTTGATTTATGATACCAGTGTAACACTTTAAAATTTGATATACGTCATCCTCCTCCCTGGGAGGGTGGGTGTCTGTTTGTATATTTATATGTACGTGTGTGTGTGTATGGGCAGATGGCTACAGAATAGAATGCTAGACCATCCCAGGTTCTGCTGTTCTTTAAATGTAAAAAACTTCTATGTGTTCATAAATGTAGCTTCCAATACCTCTGGTTTAGACCAAAGTGATTTGGTTCTAAATTCTTTCACGATAAAGATGTTCTTTGCATAAAATTTCTGCAGTATTATACAAAGTATTTAAAATGTATTCTGTCTTAAAATTAGAGTTTTCTTCTGGGTGTATAATGAGGAAACTAAAGCTTTATTCAGGAGGAGGGATTTTACTTTATGGGAAGTTGGTATTTTGAGAAAAGAGTGGGTAGAGAGGAAGGAGGTGCAAGACATTCAGTGGTTGGGAGTGCAGAATAGTTTAATGGATGTTATTAATCCTCCCAATGGAAGAAATAGAGTAATTTCTTTTGGTATGAAAGGAATGTCTTGGGAGGTGGTTGAAAGTTGCAGAGGAGTGCCAGAGATTGGAGAATCAGTGAAACTGGAAGTGTGACACAGGTTATTGCAAATACCTAAAAAGCATTTTGCTTGCTGTGAGTGGGTAAAGCTCAGTCTGGGGAGTGTCTTAAAGAGTAAAATCCTTGAGCCCTTTACTACTTGACAGAAGTTCACATGATAATTCCTAAATGACCATTTGTTTGAGCCATGCTCCCCTATGAGCTGTAAAAAGTAATGTGCTAATTTGTGAATTCAATGAATCGGTCCCATGAAGCTTTGAAGTTTTGTGATGAACTGAAAATTTCAGTGTTGCTATGACTTAGGCCTTTTATCTTAGGATTAATGAAATTTGGTGGTTTGGCAGAGACTGGAAAAGGGACAGATTGCCTTTTCTTTAACAGAAGCTACTTTCCTAGTCTACGTTTGTTCTTTAAACTGTTAACTGGTATCTCATTCTTCATCTCTGTGCTCTCAGAGTTACCATGATAGTTGGTGTCTTGATTCTCAACAGGTCTCTTCAATCCTTTGTCATCAGTAAAGCTGATATTTGAATTGCTGAGTTACCTGATCTTTCCAGATTTGATGTATGGCCTCATTCTTGATGAGAGACAGTTCTCATATAAGAAGTGCCATAAACACTTTCATGGAGATCTCAACTTTATCCTGGTGGAGAGCCTTAGAGCCTCATAGCTTGCAGCAACATCCCCTAAGGCTTTTCCACCTTAAAACATTCAACTAATTTGGAAACCTCAGATGATTTTTCCTTCAGCAGTAATTCCAATACGTGCTCTTTGTAATGCCAGATACACCTCTGGAAATGGTTTGTTCTGGCGAGGGAAAAACTGTGATATACAAGTGCCCAGGGCTGTGCACCTGGGTTCACAAGTCTCTGTAGCAGCTGCTTCTGGGATTTGTGCTGCCATTCTTGCTGGGCTTCCAGCTAGGCTTTTGCCATTCTTGTCTAGCTGTGTTGGACTCATCAGAGTTTCTGGAACTGTCACTGTTGGGATTACAGTCTGGGTTTCTTGAAGTTGTTGCTGAGCTACAGCCCGTGCTTTCTGCTGAAAGATTAAAATCAGAGTTTTCTGCTTCAGCTGTTGTTTCACCAGCCACTTGTTCACTTGTCTTTTCATAGCTTTTTACTGTAGCTGTTGTGTGGAAGAAGATAACATCTGGTATCACACCTACATTGATGGGAGTTTCATCTGGTTCCAGCAAAAGACTGTGTGGCTAAATGTGTTTAGGTAGTGCCCACTTCCTGGAGCTTGACCTTACTGCCAGGATTCATTCAAAGTCACGACTCTTGTGTGAGCTCTTTGCCATCTTCTCTGAATCAAGCATTGCTTGTAAGTGAAACTTGGTAAACCACCTTTGCCTGATAAGTCAGGAGAAGCTAAACTGCAGATCTCACAGAGGTTTAGTGTGTGTTTGCATTGTGAGATTATGCAGCCAGTTTTTTTCAGGACTAGGAATAATTGTTCTTTGATAAGTTTTGATGCTGTTGGTACTGCACATGGTCTCTCCCTAAGGTTTTGTTTATTATTTGGTGATAATCTGCCATCTGATTTGTTCATAAATCTGGCAGCTCCCAAGTTTTATGAGTTTGTGCTAGCACTCTATAATTCACATGGGATGCCTTGATAAATTTTGGACATTAGTATATTACAAATCATTTTGCTTTTGATATATACATATGTTGCAAGGGAGACCTCAGATAAGCAAAGCCATTAGTGTGAAATAACCATCATCATCTTAAAGTTGATCTTTGTTGCTACTTCTGTGAGCAGTTTGAATTGTTCATCTGCAGCTTGAATCCACTCTTCATTTATGCCTGTGAGAGCTCTGACGAGAAAATGTTTGTAGCGGGCAGGCTGAAAACAGATGCCTCCAGTGGGTATTGTAAATAGGGTTTAGTTCATCTGCTGACACGGGATCCTATTGTGGAAAGTAAAGCCTCAGCCCTTGATAAATGTAAGATGATGTTGCAGAAATAGATAATAAGGCTAAATAGGCCATATTATCAAGAGCATCGCCATCGGGTCAAGTGGAGTGATAATTTACCTCTTTTTGGCACTGGTGAGATTGTATTTGGAGCACTGAGTCCAGTTTTGGTCTCTAAAGGACAGGAGGAGACGCTGCCTTGCAGGGACAAGGCAGTGGATGGCTACCAGGTCGATTAGGGGACTGAAGTACATCGTGTAACAAGGAGAGACACTGGGAGGGCTGAGTTTGTTCAGCCTTTTTTAAGAAAAGACAAGGGGGGATCTTATTGCTGACCAAAGCTCTGTAACGTGAGGACTTGAAAAAGACAAAGGGGACGTGGAGCAAAAGGACAAGAGACAGAAGTTGGCAAGGTATAGTGGAGAAATTCTGGTTGAAGATGAAGAAAAATGTCACCATGAGAATACTTACACACTGGGGCAGGTGTTTGGGGAAGTTGTGGAGTCTCCAGCCTTGGAAATGCTCAAAAATTGACTCGGAAAAGAGACAGAGCAACCTAGTCTAGCTGACCCCGTATTAAGTGGGGGTTTGTTGGACTAGTTGGCCTCCAGAGATTCCTTCCAAACTAAATTATTTAATACTAAATGTTAATAGCATCACCAGTTCTGAATGAAGTATTCCCATTTGCATCAGTGTTTATCAGATCTAACTTCATGACAAGGACTCTGAAGAGCAAAGTATGAGCACTGGGGGCTCAAAAGGGCTGAAAATGTTAGCCTTATTAAAGAAATCTGTGCATGAATTCACAGGTCTAAAATCCAACTGGCTTTTCAACTAAATATAAGAAAATTTGGTCAGCAGTATTAATTGCTACTTGAAAAGTTGCGGACTTCTGAGCTCAGAATGACTCTGAGACTGCAAATAACTGGAAAAATTATGTGAAATCACTAACACAGTTTGTATCTTTCTGATGCATTAGGTTATTGAACATGATAAGCTGTTTATTAATATGTAAAACACTAAGATTTCAAAGCTTGTATGTAGCTTAGTTTGGAGACTTTCCTGGTCTTTCAGGAATACAGGAAATCTGAAGAAAAGCAATGCTTAAATGACAGGTAATGAGACAGACTTCTGTGCAGCTATTTTCTTTCATTGCAAGAATCCGAGTTCATTTGGAACTTTGATTTGCAGCAACAGTAACCCACTTTGTGTAAGATCTGGCTATTGTTGCCACTTGTCAGGTCTATTAAAAGCTTCCCTAGAAAATAAGAAACATTTGTGTACTGAGTGTGTCTCGACAAACCACATGATCGTCTCTGTCTTCCCTGATTCTTAGCTTACTAAACCCGGGTTAAAAATTGAACCTTAACATGTTCTCTGACTCTTTCATCCCAGTAGAGAGTAAATGGCAAGGCTGAAAGTCGTGCAGAAAATCCGCTGCTGGCAGCTCTCTCGCAGAAGGCTCCAGGCCAAAAGGACAACTGCAGCCGTGTGGTACAGGCATAGGAATTGTCTCTCAAATAAGCATAACACTGTGAAGCCATTTAGGGCGACACAGAGTCCAACCAACACCTTGAACTCTGTCCAGGAACCCTGGAGATTATGGGGCTCTATTGCCAGCAACATGGTCTGAAACACAACCTGGCCATGTCTCTAGACAGTTTGAGATGCCTATTTTCCTCTGACGAACCTTTCAAACTCTTAACAATAGTCTGTGTCACAGATAAAAGATATTAGGTTGACTAGCTAAGTGTATTTAAATTAAGAGAACACTTTTTTTTTTTTCACATAACCATGTTAGTTTTGTTAGAGGATTTTCTTCTGACAGAACAAATTTGAATAAAAGTACTTTGCTAAGCATGATGGTATACACTTTGTACAGTTGTAGGCATTGTCTGGCCGCCCAGTATTGTCACAGGAAAAGTTAATTAGACAGTTCAAATTTTCATGCTCAGAAAGCATCCAGACAACGTGACTCTTTCTGGAAGTGGGAGGAGATCAAATCTAACATGCATGTATTGGTGGAAACTTTTTTTTTCCTAGAATGCTTTGGATCTCAGCGTCTGCTTCAATTCATAAATAATAAAATTTAAGAATAAATTAAACAGTTACAATCTTAAAGTAAGCACTGTTTCCCCATTTGTTGCAGAAATGGACAGTGCATTTCACACTTGAAGTCGATGAGATGGTGGTGATGAGAGCAGTTGCCCAACAGCCACCTTGGTGGATAGAAGGGGGTTTCAGTGCTTTCTGGCTTGCAAACCCCTGAATACTTTCTGGTAGAGCTTTGTGTTTGTTCCCAAAAAAAGCCCCAAGAATTTCTGGCCATGTGACTTACTGCCCCTGGAAACAAGACTTCTGTGATCATCCATCTGTGTGCATGGCCTGGTGTACTTGTGCAGGTGTGGTCATAGTGGCTTGTATGTTTGTGCTGGGTTTTAACCACATTTGAGTTGGAACATCCACTTAAAGATGGGGAAATCCTTAAGTCTGCTGTGTGTCGTGCTGGAGGCAGCCAGCAGTGGCCTGGTTGTGTTAGGAGGGGTGGTGCAGCAGGTCAAGGGAGCTGATCCTTCCCCTGTGCTTGGCACTGGTGAGATAAATCTGAGCTCCCCAGTACAAGAGAGACATGGCGTTACTGGAGTGAGTCTAATAAAGGGCCAGAAAGATGATGAAGGGGTTGGAGCATCCCCTCTAGGAGGAAAGGCTGAGGGAGCTGGGACTGTTCCACTTGGAGAAGAGAAGGCTTCTGGGTTTCTTATCAATGTGTGTGTGTGTAAAGCAGATAGAGCCAGTCTCTTTTCAGTGGTGCCCGTGGACAGGACCAGAAGCAATGGGCACAGACTATTCCTTCTGAACATCAGGAGATGCATTTTTACTGTGAGAATGACCAAGCACAGGCTGCCCAGGGAGGTTGTGGAGTGCCTGTTCTTGGAGATGTTCAGATGCTGTCTGGACAGGGTCTAGCAGCTGGCTCTTGGTGGCCCTGCTGGAGCAGGGGAGTTGGATCTGATGTCCTACAGAGGTCTCTTCCAACTTCCATGATTCTGTGACAGTGTAAAAGGAGCATAGCTTAGGAATCTATGCCTACCATGAATACCTGTAAGTTACAGTACTGAGGCAATGACTTTTTCATCACCCTCTTAGGTAAGCATAGTGGAGTTTTATTTTGTCCCACGATCAAAACTATTTACTTTTAAAATTAAAATCTGCTTCAGAAAATGTATTTCATTTCAGGTGCTACGTCTGAGTGTGGTAGTGAGGGATGACACCAGTGTTTTTTGGTGTTGCAGAACACTGCTTTATGCTTTCTGTGTGGTTGGCTGGTGTGGTTCAAGCCTGTTGGGCTCCTAATGTAGGCAAACTGTGCAGCTGCAGGCGGGTGCCTTGTCATGTTGTGATGAACAGCTCATGGTCACTGCCTTTGTCTACCGACAGAAAAGCAAGACTGGATCTGTTTTACCCGTGGTTAGCAAAAAAGTAATCACTACTTAGGATTAAATTTGGGGTTTTCCGCTTCTGTTCAAAACCTCAGAGGACATCCTGATAAATGTTGCAATGGTTTGCTCAAGTCTTGCATGCAGCCAGTGTACTGATGATCTAATGGGATTATACCAGAAACTGTAGACATTCTGACCTTCTCTTAAAAAGATGCCCTGCTGGAAAATGCATCTCTGTTTTTTTTAAATTTTAAGGATAACTAGAGAGAGATGAGTCTTTTTTCAAAGAGTGAGAGAATTGTTCACCACTTGGTTTTAATGCATTTGAAAGTGCATATTTTTCTACAGAGCAATAGCACTGAATTTGAAAATATAGTTGAACCTTATTTTAAAATATGGTAGTTTTGAAAGGTTAGTTATTCTCTAGGCAAAACATTACTCATCTTTATCATCATATCAGTTCTTTTTCTGAATTCTAGGCACTCTTTACGGGTCATTTAATTCACTCCTTTGTATGGCTGTAGAGTGGAGGTGGTTTTTTTGTCTGTTTTGACTGTGTAGATCCAGTCTAGAGCACCACTTACCACTCATCAAAACTAGGTGAACTTCTTTCAAGTGTTCCACTTAAGATAGTCTGCCTCTCTTCATATAACTTGAAAAGGATATTTTTTTGCATTGCCACTTTGTAATTTTAAAGATAAGCATCTCCCTTGCAGCTCCCAAGTCCAACAGTAAACGTAAGGTTTTTACATGTTTTGGGCTGAGTTTTGTCAGTAGCATGTAACCTTAATTTGTATTTCATAAATGCAGTGGTATGTGATTGATTTAACTTGTGCTGTGTGTTCTTGCAAGGCATCATCTATTACAGGAGGTAAAAGTTCTAAACTAAAAGATAATTAAATACTTTAATGGGACAAATTGTCTTTCTAATTGCTGCAATAATACCACTGGAGGTACAGAACAAGAGAATGACTATTTTGTATGCTTGCATAAAACAATTTCTTTTTAAATAAGGTTTTGTTTTCAATGTGTTTGAAACAGAAAGATTTGGCTGGAAGTAGCAGCTTTTTGGTTTTTTGGGTTTTTTTGGAGGGAGGGTTAGGGGTTTTTTTCTGCCTCATAGTTGTGCTTCCCTAGTATCTTCAGCCTCTGCTGTCTGAATTTCCCAGCTGCTCCAGCTCTCCCCCTCTGGTCTCACTGATCCTTCCATGCGTGCTTTTCCCACCAAACTGGGCGCTGCAGGGGACGGGGGGAGGGATGCTCTCCTTCCCACCCCTCACCCAAACCAAGAGACACCCTAGTCTGTGTCTTTGTGTACCATCCCATCCCTTCTGTGCCATTCTGAAATCTTCCACCATGGAGTCTCCAAGTCCATCACCTCCAGGCAGTTCAGGATTTTTTGCTGGCCTGCTGTTTAATCGAGTGGCACTGAGTACCTAACAAGCACTGTACAAAATGTCCTGTACCTAGCAGCCACAATACAGGTTTTTATAGCTTAGTCATTTTGCAAGACCAGAAATTTGAAGGAGCTGTTACATTTGCTGAGTCTGGATTTAACTTATTACCTCTTTGTATTTTGTGTATTGCAATAGGAAGCTGTTGAACTCGTTATTGGATTTGGAGGTTTTAGCACAAGAAGCAGAACTTGCTTTGTCTTTTTGTGCTGCATACCTTCTGGTGATGCTCTTACAGCCTTTCACAGATGTGATGGCAGAGCCCCACTGTTTCATACAAAGGTGGCTTTGGTGAGCTCATCATTCCCACAAGGAAGTCTCATGTATTAGTTAAACCATAATATGAATGCTTTTCTGTTATCACAAGCAAGATTTAATAGGACAGTCTGACACCTTGTAAACCTTCAACAACCCAACTTCTTTTAGGAAAGAGCTGAGAAGATACTTACAGAAGAAGCAGCTGGTTTAAGTAACTGATGCTGTGCATAAGATAGAATTAGAAAATGTCTTCATATTTCACACAACTATAGCTTGCTGGAATATTTTCTGTAAATTTAACAATATAATGTAGATCTTCAGATTGCATCCATTCTCACTTGGGTCATAGTGCTGCAGCATGGTGTTCGCACGAACATTAATCTGCAACTGAAGTTCATCCCTCATTCCCTGAAAACATGCACTTGGTATGTGGAGAGTTGGGGAGTGCACAGAACAGGGTGGTATTCTTATTGTTACTGTAGAAGACATAGGGAGGGCAAGTCTTTGCAAGTGAACTTTCGACAGCATTATTTTTAAGGCAGTTTTCTAAACCAGGTCATACACTTGCACTGCTTGTGCTTATAGAGCCATAAGCACAGCACTTCTCTGCCACAGAGCTCTCTGTCATAGGTGTATATGAAGGGTATCATATGTGTCTCTGCAAAGCAAGCATCTCTGTATTGCAAAAGAAATGCCTGGCTCTAATCAGGGAGATACTCAACAAATGACTAGCCAAGTGGTCCTGCTTGCATTTAAGTGCAGTTCTTGGACATAGGTGAACTGGACTGGCTTCCAATTTTGCTTACAGAAGTTTTAATATGCTTAACGTTATCCAATACCAGCAACTGAGGTAGTCTAAATACCACAGCAGGGACTGATTAGCTTTTTCAGATCACTGCTTTTATTCGCTGTTTGCAAAGAGGCTTAATCCAGTGCTGGGGATCAGGCGTCCCACTGTGCTCGTGGGTAGCTTTCTCTCAGTCTTTGTGTTCACAGTGGCAGAAATTAGTGTGGAGTCTCCTCCTGCCTCTGACTTAAAAGCTCCAAAATTGTGGTGTTAGTAGATGTTTTTAGGAGTGTTTAATGGACAGTGCAGAGAAACTATAGCTGGAGTTTCTTCTTTGAAGTTTAATATCTGGGCACCTGATAAGAGCATCAGTGTAATAGCATGACAGTATATAATTTCATTTACTATTTTGGATTGCTTTAATGTCCACATAAAGCTTGAAAAGTTACTCGAAACAACTCTAGCAAACCTATTCTCATTCTTTTCTTCTGGTAAATCACAGTAGACATTTTCCAGCAGTTTGCCTGTCCTCGCAAGCAGAGGAGGACAGCTGCCTCTGTGGTTCTCATTATTGCTTTTCGTCATGTAATGATGCTGAAGTTGAGTAAATACGCTTTTCAGTCGTTCAGAGGGGCATTTGCAAATGCAGAATCCCTTCCTTCTGTGTGTTGACCTGTCTTCTCCAAATCCAATAATGAGTTCAACAGCAGTGGCGAATTCTTATTTCAAAGTCCACAGTGAGCCACCTTTTTTTATCAAGCATCAAACCTTGCTACGGTTATGTTGCTAAATGTCTGTGTTGGGCAATGGAAATGTTGGGCAGTGAGGGGAGATGTGGACTGGGGTTTGTGTTTCTATGTGGATTACTTCAGTTGAAAATAAAAACAATAAAGAGTTGGCTATAACCTAGCTCCAGACTTCTGTTCAAATATTCTGTCATCGAGGAGAGATGGAAAGATCTTGGCACCTAGAGCAGGTCTGTGAAAAAAAGGGAAAGAAGTTCTGTTGCAAGCAAATATAAGTGACTCCAGAACAAAAGAGTGGTTCATACTTCCTTTCTATCAAGTGCTCTAATGTTTCAACTGCTTAAAAATATCCATTATTCCATATCTTAATATTATGTGAGTTTAGTTTAAACACTTTTACCCGCTCCATTGAAATTACCCACAAGTACTCTTAGAGTTGTGTGTAAATGCAAGTTTGTTGCAATTATTGACTAATGTAGAAAAGCATCAGAAAATTCAGAAAGCAGTTTCTGAATACATTTCAGTGTTTAGTGTGGGCTCCTTTCATACCTCCTTGTGCTTTATACCACTGTGATTAATTTTGCTAACAAGAAAAGGGGACTACAATAGCTACTGATAGATTTATTTCTCTTTAATATTTTTCCTGACAAAGAACTTTTTGTTTCCATAATAGAAGGGGTTATATTCCTCCAGACTGATATATTTTAATAGAAACTCACAATTTTTACTACTTAAAAAATAATTCTTTTCTTTGTTTCATGAATTAGAAACAATGAGGAGAAGCTGAAGTCTGCCCAAGCCAGGTGTTTCTTGTTGGCAGCCTGCTCCCTAATGACTCTGGCTCTCATACAGCAGCTGCCTGCTAGTCTCTTTTGTATGGCCTATTGTTGCTGCACACCCCTCGTTAATACACATGCTGCCCGGGGCAGACCCTGAGAATGACATCAACTTGCTTATCTTAGAAACCTCCGAACCTGATGCAGGGTGGGGAGGTTGCCTTGCATCTGCCCAGCCAGCTAATTGTGAGCTCTGCGGGCCCTGATTGGCTCCGCGGCCGCTCAGTAATAGGTTAAGCAAAGACATCGCGGGTCCATCTGTTCGTCCATTCATTGTTCTGCTTGCTTGCCTGAAGTCTGCAGCTGAAATCGTGTTAAGGAGTTGCTTCTGGAACAGCTACGAGAAACCAATGTCTGTGTGTTTTCCAGCCAACGTAAGTATGGGGGCTTCTCTCTGCACAAACGGGATGGTTCACCTTTCTGGTGTTGCAGCGTTACCAATTGGCGTTTGGACGCTGAGCTAGCCTGAACCTGCTGAGGTTTGCACACTTTGGGTGTCTCCTGGAGAAAGAGGGGAAGAAAACCAGTTATGTGCTAAGATTGAGTATATTAAAGAGCGTTGGTCTCACGCAGTGCGTTCTATAATGGAACTTCTGAAAGCGTCAGTAATGGTGCATTTCCTAGAATTTGAAAATGGTAGGCAGTAGCCATCAACAGAACGAATTCTCTAGCCCACTGGGGAGAAGGAGAGGTTTCAACTTTTAAGTTACAGGTATTTACTTTTTTTTGGCAAATAAGCTATTATTTAAATTGCGACTAGTAGAAAAAGCTTTGAAAGAGAACCAAAATTAGACACCTTTTCCATTATACCATACCATGGGTGAAATTTACCATGTTTGTGGAAATAGGAAGAGCTCCATTATGGGCTATCTGAAGATACTGTAGTGTAAGATTGAGCATTAGGGTACTCTCAGATAGGAGTGTGTTCCAGTCAAAGGTTTTGAGCTTTGAAAACCAGTTATCAGTGTGTCAGATCTAGCCCGGCTGTTTTTATAAAGTTTCTAATCTGTTTTGTTTTATGTTTTGGGTTCAGATGTTAGGCTGAAGAACAAACACTGTGTACTCCATGAGCCTGTGTTCCAAGGATCCTATAAAAAAAAAAAAGGCCAAAACAAAGACCTTCATATATCAGTTGAGAGGGAAAGAGAGCATATAAAAGGGTTAAAAAGAGGTTTGCATTTCTACCACATGCCCTATTGTGTGAACATATGCATGAGTCTATTGAAAGTTTTCAGAAGATGGGCAGGCCACCAGTTGCTGGTCTCCTGCAGTTCCAGTAGACATCTGTTGCCCCAGAGCATTAACCAATCTGTTCAATGGGACATCCCTCCTTTGTTGGATAGAATGATGCAGACAACAGCACTCGCTCAAATACAATGGTAATTAAATACATAGAAACTACAGCAGTAGGTATTTATTACATATTCATTATTTTATTTGCATTGTTGCAGTATCTTTATCATTTGGATAACGGATACGTTTTTTTTTCTTTTCTGATCAACTCTGCACTTCTGTTTGTGACAAGCAGTGAGTGTTTCAACAAAATTATTTCAATATTTTCCATTTTGCCAGAAGACTTAGAAAAGAAGACTGTTTAGAAGACTTAGAAAAAGTCTACCTGTGTGAAAACTATTGTTGAACTATTTCCTTGTAGAGTCTATCTTCAGAAACTTGTTGATGGTCTTTTGAGAATACACATTTTCTGTTATACTGTGCCACATGATACTACTTTACTCTGTTATTTTCCTCTGTGAACTAAATTTGCATTAAATTACTTCTGCTCAACTGTAAGTAGAAAATATTCTGAATACGCAGTAAAAGATTAGGTGATCTACTTGCCCATATCCCTTTGAGAAATATTTCTGTTTTGTGTGGAAGTGAATCGATGGGCTGATTGTTGTTAATAGTTAGTGGAAAATAGTGGCAACTTCCAAGAAATGGTAAAAGATTGTATTTCTGCAACGAAGTGTTCATCTGGATTATTATATTTATACTTGATAAATGTACATACAGTACTTTAAACCTTTTACAGTGAACCCAGTGTGAGATACTCAAACAGGCAAAAGTTTAAAACTTGTCATAGATGTGTCTAAATTGGGAGTTACCCATTTTATTAACTTTTCATAAATACAAATTCTTTTACTGATCTGTGGTGAGCATAACCAAAAGGTGAAGACTTTCTTGACTGGAATTTTTTTGATTGTTTTTGTTTGTTTACCTCTCACTTGAGTCAGAATTCATAGTAGATGCTTTTCTTAGCTATATCGCATTGTATCAGTCAGCATACTTTAAAATCATATGTGTGTAATAAAAGCTCCTTGTAAATAAAGGAGTTCTTAGCTGATATTACTCCTTAGATAAATGTGACCTTTTCTGGTTTTCATAAGCTTCATTGTCCTGTATATAGGTACACTGGTATTTATTTGGAATACAAATTCATTCAAATTGACTGCCTGGCATGTTGCTCTTCACTAACCAAACCAAGACAAAATAATCAGCAGCATTCAACAGTGACATCTGATTTTCATGGTTCTAGTCAATGAATCTCATAAAGGACATCATGATGGGAGCTCCAAAGTGTAATGTTTCTAAGACGTGCTACCGACCACAAATACAATATACAAAGTTCCCAGGCATTGTAAAAATTTGTGTGAAAATAAGTGCAATTTGCATGCAGGGTTTAGGCCAAATGCCAGGAATAGTGTACTGCTTATGCAAAACTATTTCAGAAATATTTAGCTTTGTATTTACAGTACAAATACAAGTTTAACTACTCTTTTAGAGCGATAGTATAATGACTATATATTATCTGTGGGAGATGTTAAAGCTGCTGCTTTAATTATTCTGTTCCTTAAATAGTTTCTGAAAAACAGTAGAGTCCTTTGCAAAGCAAGCAATTATATATTGGAGCATGATGGAGATTGACAGGAGAATTAAAGCAGATAGATGTGAGGCTGATTATGTATATATTCCTAACAATGGACCAAGCTCAGGCTACAGTCATTTTTCATATGCAGTTGATGTGCAAATCATCTAAAGTACGTTTCATATAATGCCCGATCTGCAGACACATTCATATGCTAGTGACTTCTTTGAATCCCACTGGAGGGTGTTATGATTGTGGTTGCTGTAAAGCACTTAAACTTCAAGAAAGAAGGGTTGGAGAATGACTTAAGTATTATTTTAACTAACACTAAATAAAAAAATCCTCTTTCTAATCTATGCACTTCAGGCTTTCTGTATTTGATGTTGTTAATATGCAAACTCTTCTTCCCCCCCTTCCAAAAAACCCTCCCTTCACTTTTAGTTCAATACTAAAATGACATTTCACAGTACACGGATTTAGGCAGTGACCCATTATCTCCCTGTATTCTGCAGCAGCGGTACATGAGCCAGCTCAACTTTTCAGTCCAGCTTAAAAGTGTTGCCCATTAACTAGACTTCCTCGAGTCAGAGCAGATTGTGGGGTTGGTGGAACAATGATGTCGGGGCTTCCAGATTGGTTTGGCAGCTGCATTGTTCTCCGAGGGGAAACCAGACGCACTTAAGTCCCGCTCTCTTTCATGGGCTTTTGTTCATACCAAATTATTCTTTGGCTGTGCTAGTATTCATGATGGTATGTTAAAGGAGTGCATCCTAGCAACTGGAGGCTGGTTGCTAAGCAGCCTGGCTTCCAATAGGGGCTGCTTGTTTGCGATTTGTTTTAATTTTTGTGTGTGTGTGTGTGTGTCAGTTCTGTGAAGGCCACAGTGTTGGTTTTTTAACTGTATCCTTTTATTGGAATATTGTGATTTGTTACTACCTCTGTGCTATCGAGTGTATTATCTTAGTTAATAAATCACCATGTGAAAAGGTCAATTTCCTAAATTCTTGTTGTGTTTAATCTCTGGGTTGCTTGAAATCCTAAAGCTTTGAGTTAAAAGGAGGCAATATTCATTAATACACAGCCTGAGAATTACAGCCCGACTGCCTTCTAACAAGATAAGATCTAAATATAACTTTGTTTTCTTCCCTGTCAGTCTTGCCTGGGTTAAGGTGTTGGAGATGAAAGCACTGATGATAGATCAGATTTATGTTAACTAGAAATGTTTAGGTAAAGTAAGATTTTGTGCCCCATAACCAGAATGCTCTACCACAATGGTGATGTCTTGGCACTCCCTGCCTATAGAATCTACTTTTACTGAACCATGTTTGTTTGATTCTCTCTAGTCTTAAGTGTGGATGAATTTCTCTGGTGCACGCTCTCAAATCTTTATCCCAAGAAGAGGAAAGTACACTGTATTTTAAAAATCCTCTGTCAATCTTAAATGCTCACCTGTAAGGGGATAGGAGAGTTAATGTGTTTGCTGACAGAAATTTTAAATGTTCATGAGACATACCTATAATTTCTGTTAGTATAGATCAAGAGAACGTTTGACATAATGGTTTTATCTCAGTATATCCTCCTTGATGAAATTTTTGTTTGTAATGTATCTGTCAAGTTCAAGGGAAGTCCTTTGTCTCTATATCTTGCTTGATATTCTGCCTTACAAGATGGAAGTGTGAAAGAACTCTTTGTTTCATAGTCTTTCCTTAATTTAAATTCTTCTTTTTCATGGTAACCTCGCAGTACAATTGGTCCATATGGTCCATTTTTATTTATGAGAAATAATTTATGTTTTATTTTCTTCATTGAAGCAGTTAGCAAAGATTCTTGTTTAAAAGAACAAAGTAAGGGAAAGAGGTAGCAATCTGCCTTTAAATGTAGATTGTTGAAGTAATGTTTGTGATGAAGTAGGTAACTAACTTCTGTATAACTACTGCTATGCAAAATTCCTCAAGAAAATCCTATATGGAGACTATATAAAGTCCAGAAAACTGCAATTTTTTTTCTTACATTCTTCCTAAATGGCTCCTATCTATACATGTATAGTTTTCATTTATCCAAAGGCTTGCACAAGTCTAATGCAGGAGCTGAAATCAGCTTTTAATTTTGGTGCCTTGTTGGCTTGATGAATGGTCTGTTGGAATTAGTGCAAAGACTTCCATTGGCTTTATTGGCCATTAGATCAATCCATGTCCCTAAATGCTGTATGTGTTAGTAATACAACACTCTGTTGAGAGCAATTAGTCTTTCTTGACTTAATTATCACTTTATAAGGGAATTCAGAAATAGTTTGAGTGTATTCAGTTGAACTGATAGTGTCTTTCAGGGCCAATAAGTTTTTATTTAATCATGTTTTCTGTTACTAATAAGCCAGAGAATCTAGCGCTACGCTAATTTCTTTCTGTTCAACATACTGTAAAGGATTTAGTTTGAAAACCTTTTCTGTTGTATTTTATAGTGACTTTTTTTTCATTGTTACAACATAATCTTATGCTACAAGAAATATCTCATTGTTTTTAAATAATGACTGTACTCCTGTCTCTGCATTACAGTAGGTAAACTTGGAGGCTTTGGTTTCGAATTCTTTCTTAAAGACATTTCTAGAAATGTGTAAGTAAAAACATTTGATACATTCAGAAGACAGGTGGTTAGTTATTTATCCACTTAGTGATAGATGTTCCTTAGGAAGAGTTTTTCCCACAAAAAGCCTTCCATGTTTAAAAGAAAAAGTCCTATTTCTCTGCTGCAAGAGAATAAATGCAGTTCTGAGGAAGCAGCAAGAAAGTAGAAAACAAGTAATGCATGTAACCAGTTGCAACATTTTTGTTTTCTCTTTAGGAATACGGAACACTTTATATTCAGGAATACAAGAAAAACAGCAAAGTGGAGTCAAGTACATGCAGCAGCTTCATGGGCTTGAAGGATCATCTGGGGCATGACTTAGGCCACCTTTATGTGGGGAGCACTGGCACACAAATAAATGCAATTGTACCTTGGTCGATGGCGGAGAAGCCAACGATGGATAAGGTTAATTCTAGGAAAGAAGACAGAGAAAAGGAGGCATCTGAAGAGACTTCTGGAAGCTCCAGCTGTGACTCCGAAGAAAGCACAAATTCTGATAATGATTCAGAGAGACTGAATAATTCTGCATCGGAGTCACATTTATTGCCTAAGACTCACCGACAGCTGTGCCGATCTCCTTGCCTAGAGCCTCATATACTAAAAAGAAATGAAATCTTGCAAGACTTTAGGATAGAAGAGGCTCAGATAGTACCTAAGGAAGTCAAAAAGCCTCCTGATGTGGTGAAAGAATATCAAACCAAACTGGAGTTTGCACTTAAGTTGGGTTACTCTGAAGAGCAGGTTCAACTTGTACTAAATAAACTTGGTACTGATGCTTTAATAAATGATATTTTGGGAGAACTTGTCAAACTTGGGAATAAAACCGAGACTGATCAGACTGTAACTAATGCTAACACTAGTGTAATGCGTGAAGCGTCTTCCATAGAGTCTCAGAGGTCAGAGTCTCCACTGCAGGAGGATGTGACAGAGGATGGAGACAACCTGAGGCCAATAGTTATTGATGGCAGCAATGTTGCAATGAGGTATGTGACCACGAAGGTTTTGCTTTTCTATTTAAATGGAAACACAAGGGTCTTGCCCCGTTCAAGCACTGATGTTTGGTGTGACTGCCTTAAACTGTATGCAGGGTCTCTTGTAAGTGTCTTTGTCAATCACACAGTGTGCTGATCTTGTAACTAGGCTATGGGACTGTAGGACTTCAGTGGTGTAATACTCACTGTTAGAACAGCCAGAGGTTAATGCCCATCCACCTTTGTAGGCAGATAACAGATTTCTCCTTCTCTCTAACAGTCTAGTCCTTAATTTTTGGTAGTCACCATTGCTACAGGCAATTGCCGGATGGAGTTATGTACAGAAAGTTACAGCAAATGTAAGATTACTTCAGATTATAAAGTAGTGATGCAGAATTAAGCACCTTAAGGGATACTTCTTAGTCGGCTAATCTGTGAGAACCGATCTGCCTGTAACGCTGGTGTTGGTTATTGGTTTTGGAGTTGGGTTTTATTGCCATTGATTGTTGAGATTAGTGTGTGAGAGATGACTTTCATTTATATGTCCACAGATAGCACATTTACCTACAGCTGATCCTGACCCAATCATCTGGGTGCATAACAAGTGAAGGCGAGAGGTTCATGCTTCATCAGTGATTAAAGAGAGAAGGAAATGGCAGAGAGACATGCTGAGAGATTAGGGTTTTATGGCAAAATAAATGATTACATGATAAATTGATTAGTAACTGTTTCAATAAGTCATAAGGATCATCTGATTACTAACAGCAAGGTTTAAGAGGTCAGTTTTAGTTTTCTGACAACTTGATGTGGTTTTCATTAGCTTAGGAATAAAAGTTCATGCAAGACTTTCTTGGGCTAAAAAAAAAACCCTGGCATTTCCAGAGGATTTTTTTTTAGCTTCTAATCAAGTCAATTCCCTTTAAATGAAGCTTTTTAAAATGAAATTTAAATATACTACTTATTTATGCCAATATGATGGGGTTTGGGTTTTTAAGTAGAGGAGTTAGCACATAAGGCAAGGATATGACTTTTTTAATATGGTATATTCCTGTGAGTTCTTTCTGCTGGATGTGTCATTCCTTGTCTCTTGGTTCAACTTGAGCTGTAGAGGAGGCATGTCCAGTTGAACAAACACGATTGTGGCACTCAACCAAGAGGTTACCCAGAGACTTCTAAAATGGGTTTTTATTGTACTTCATATAAATCCAAAACAGTTGTGTGTTAGCTAGTTAGCATGGCTCAGACTTGGTGGGTGGACTTAGGTTCAACTTCTCCTACAAACTGTACTGAGCACATTCCAGAATTAGCTCCAGATCTGTCATTTTTCCTTAATGTTTATTCAGCTATTAGCATAAATATTTAGGATCTGCCTTCCTATGTTCAATTTACTTTCTTGACCACCTGCATCAAATGAACCAAATATGAATGTATGTGATGCATGCTGCAGGGCCTTAGAACAGATTAAATCTGTTAATAGAACGGTTGTTCTGTATCTGAGATTCAAATTAACAGGTCTTTACATGTTTTCTACCAAATGTAATCACAGAATCATTCCATTTGGAAGGGGCCTTTGGACATCTCTACACAGAGCCGTGTCATTTCAAGGCCATGTCCAGTTGGGGTTTAAATGTCTCTAAGGAGGTGGAGACTCGACGTATTCTCTGGGCCAGTGTTTGAATGCCCTCATTGTAAGAAAGTTTCCTTTTTTATGTTTAAGCAACATCTCTTGTATTCTATTTTGTACCCCTTGCCTCTTGTTCTGTCACTGGACACTAGTGAGAAGTCAGTTTCTGTTCCCTCTATTTCTTCCCACCAAGTATGTAGACACGTGGATAAGATCTTCCCAAGCCTTCTCCTCTCTAGGCTACACAGTTCGAGATCTCTCAGCCTCTCCTCCTTGTATGAAAGGTGCTCCAGTCCCTTGATTAATTTTGTTGTGCCACACTGGCCTTTCTCCAGTATTGTCTATGTCTGTGCTATATGGGGGAGCCCAGAACTGAACCCAGCAGTCCAGATGCAGCAGTAGAGAAGGATCCCCTCCCTCGACCTGCTGGCAGTGCTTTTCCTAGTGCATCCCAGGAGACTGTTGGCCTTCTGTGCTGCAAATGCACACTGCTGCCTCGTGATCAGCCTGGTGTTCACCAGAACCCCAATGTCCTTAGCTTCAGAGTTGCTTTCCAGGTGCTCAGCCCCCAGCCTGTACTAATGATTAGCATTAATCCCCCACAGCTGCAGGATTGGCATTTCCCTCTGTTGAACTTGCTGAGGTACCTGTTGGTCTGTTGCTCTACCCTGACCAGGGTCCCTCTGAATGAGAGTACACCCATCTGGTGTTGGTGCATCCCAGTTGAGCATCCTCTGCAAACTTCCTGAGGGTGAACTCTGTTTTATTATCTAGGTCATTGTGAAGATGTTAAGCAATGCATTCCCCTGTATCAGTCCCTGGAGTGCAGAGATACTGACTGACCTTCAGCTGGACTTTATGACACTAATCATAACCCTTTGAGTGCAGTCCTTTTTGTATCCTCTAACCTCACCCCTACTGCCCTAGTTTGTAGTGAGGCTCTGATAAGAGAAGGCTGCTACAAGAACAAAGCAGTCAGAAGCTTTGTTAAACCCACAATAAACAGTGTTCACTGCTTTCCTCATCCACTGAAAAAGTCATCTCACCATGAAAGGCTGTGAGGCTGCTCAGGCATATTTTTCCTTCATAAATCCATGTTGACTGCTCCCAGTAACCTTCATCCAGTGTACATACAGAAAGGGTTTGCAGGATGATTTGCTTCATCACCTTTGCAGGGGTCAGTCTGAGGCTGACCAGCTTTGTAGGTCCCTCAATTATCCTTCTTGCACTCCATTAAAATGGAAGGAATATTTGCCCTTTTCTAGACCTTAGGAACATCCCCAGTCACCACAACCTTTCAAAAATTGCCAAGAGAGGCTTTGCAATGTCATTATCCAGCTCCCTCAACACTCATCAGGGCCCAGCAGCCTGGCAATATCCAATTTCTGTGTTCCCAAAAGTTGGCTGAGGAAAAGTCTTGTCCTGTTACCTTTGCCCAACTTGTCACACATTGCTGTGGGCCAGTCTTGAGTTTGGCATGGGTGCTCCCTGAAAAATCCACTATCCCTCCTATGTACTCTTCTCTGCATGGGATCCTCCTCAGTAGGCCAAAATCTGCTCTCCTGACTTCTGATCTTGTAATCCTGCTTTTTGCCTTGCTCTTTCTTCACGGCATCTGCCTCTCATTTTCTCTGCAGCAAAGGCTGCCCCTGACCTTTCCATTTCAGTCTCATTCTCCCTTGTTTTTAAGTATGAGGCCCAGCTGGTTCACCTGTTAGGTCTTCAGTCAGCCATGTTAAGAAGTTACTGCAGAAGCACTCCAGAAACTTCCTGGATTGCTGATGCCTTGCTGTGTTGGTCAGAACAAAAGCATCTTTGCCAACTGGCTGGTTGGTCCAGTGTATCTCACCTTTTTCTAGAAATCAGTCCTTGGTTAGGAAAGCCAGTCTCATGTATGTGAAAGATGAGTCTCAGCTGCTGACAGCAGTTGTGCAACCAGTTGTTTGGCACAGGATCTGTCCTTTCCCCTTCAAGAAAATAGGTACTAGTAACTAAACACTTCAAATACTGGAGAGGTTTCACCTTTTACATGCGAGAGAGACAGGCATTCACTTGCAATTCAATTTTCTTCAGATTTCGGTATCTAAATGTCCCAGGTCATGTTATGGGTAACTATAAATGGTCATAGTTTTGTCTTTCCTCTTTGCTCTTCCAGGCTGTGGCCGATGAGTTCACTCTGAAATTGCTAAAGTGAAATGGACCTGTTCCCTAAGCAAGACTGGAGATAGTCTTTTGAGGGTTGTTCTTGGAAGCTTTCTCAAATGCTATCATGGTTAGACTGTGATCTGTATTCTTATTCCCGTGTTGTTGTAATGCACATACTTGATGATACCATTTACTATGAGAATTATTCTAGATAAGACTACTAATTTTCATTTAAAGGATGTCTTTGATGGGGAGGGAATGTTTTGTGGAGAAGGTTGAGGTGACTGATGTCCAGTAACACAAGTAGGATGAGACAGCTGTCCCCTCTGGAAGGATCGAACACTGTGCTGCCCTGAGTCTCCATTCCATGACTAATTAAGGATGTCGTTTCATAAAACATCTAGTGAGTGATGCAGTGATTTACTTTTAGGCTTGCCTCTATCCCACTGCCAGAGATGCTTTCCTTTCATCTCATCTAGTGACTGGGTAGCTGCAAAATGAGTTGATTCAGCTTCCTAATTCAGAGCAGGAGTTGTTAAGAAAGGATTACTTTTCCATTAGCCATGTAAACATAGCCTGATGTTTTTGTTGTTGGGAGAACAACTCAGTCTGACACAAAGGAGGAAGGGTATGTGTGATTATGTGACTGGATGTTCATATTTGTGGAACTGGTTGCATCTGAGGAACTGATGAATTGATGAATTCCCTAAGAGCAGCGCAGAGAAAGGCTGGGGTCAGAACAACACTCTGGCAAGCCAGAGCCAGCATGTGTGCCAGTCTAGTCTGGTGACTACTGTTACAGACAAGCTGCTTTTGCAAACTGTAGATTAAGAAAAACCCAACACTCAATTTTTCTGCCTTTTGGTAACATTTGGAAAGCTTTCCTTAAACTTTCATATGGCACTGCTTGTCATTTGTGCCTTAAACTGAAAATGAGTGATCAAATGCATCTTGTATATATCAAGTTTAAAGCTCCAATATGGTCTAAAGAATTGGTTGAAAATTTAAAGACAAGGAAAACCCCCTCTTACAGCTGAATAGCAGAAAGGAGGTTTTTGCAGGCTATGACTTGAAGAATTGCTATTTAGCTTCTATAGGATACTTCAAATCTGGTCATTCTGTTATTCTACCTCTCTTAGTGTTGACTTAATCCTTTTCCAGAAGAAGAAAGATGCCCACAGTTTAAACCCTAAACACACACCAAGTTTTTTTGTTAGAATGCTCTTATACATGAGACTGATTTCTTCTGTGTGTATAAACCTAAAATCAGAGCTGAACAGCAAATTAGATAATCCCCTAGAGCTATAGTACCTATTGTGGACCTTCTGATAGACCCTTCCCACAGCAGGGAGAGAGGCTGAACTAAGGGATAGGACCCAGAATTCAGTCGTGCCACACCTGAGCAGTGACCTGTGTCAGTTTTCCTAAAAGCTTTGTAGCTCTAACCCTACTTCCTAAGGGGAATTGAGTATTTGCATGTAGATGATAATATGGTAATGCAGAATCTTCATTTAGAACTCTGGTCCATGTGAGTGAGAGGGGCATTTGTCCTCCATAAAAATGCACTCAGGACCTTATTTGGTGTAAGCTGCACAGCACTGATACTAGCCATGTAACACATTTCAGTCACTAGGATCCCTCCCTGTGTGGTAAGATTTTAGCTAACCTAAATTTTCCTTTTACATAACTGAGGTAAGCAAAACAAGGTGATCTCTACCCACCTAACAACAGCATATTGTCAGCTGTTTGTCATCACTGTCACCCCTAATCTGTCCCTTCTCCAGTGAGTTCTTGGGCCTGATCTTCATGCATCCCCAGCTTCCTCAGCTGAGCCTCCCTGGTTTGGAATCAAGGGGGGAAGGTCCTGTTTCTCCATGAGGCAACAGAGGCAAGGTTTTAAGGGTCTCTTTTGACCTTTTAAGACTTCCCTTTACTGCTAAGGTTGAGAAAAAAGGAGTTCCTTCTGAAGAGAGAAATATATGGCAGCATATTTTCACAGTCCTTTGTCCTGGCTTGTAATTTCAAGGATAAGGTTGGGATGTTGAAAATGGACTAAAATTGGTTATTGCTGTGATACTTTTCTTTGCTGGAATCACAGTAAGGGTTTTGTCACCAAGAGGTAAGGAGTAAAGAACAAACTTGTTACAAAGACAGTGAGAAAGTTCTAACGATTTTATTCATTTCCTTCTGTTCCCTATTTGTTTTCCCTGAGTCCCTTGGGTGCCTTTAGACTTCCTTTGCTGACTGTGAAAAGAATGTTTCAAATATATATAAAACTTCATGCTGAAAACATATTGGCAGAAAATGTCTGCTGTGTGCCTACAGAGAGTGCAACATGAAGATAATACCAATGTAAAATTATTTGATTATTTTACTTGCTTCATTATTATTATTTTTAGACAATGACTTTCAGAAGTTTATGGGCAAAGAAATCAAATTATTTTGATCATGTGCTATCTTGATTTGCAGATTGAAATCAATTCATCTTGGTTCAGGCAATTAGCTTCCTCTGAAAACTTCACCCTTGGGATTCCCAGGCCATGGAGGTGATGCATTTCAGCTTCCCTTTCTAGAAAACCTTAGCCTGTGTATTTAAATGGTCCTTGACTGTACATCATTGCACAAGGGAAAACACACTGTGAGATACATAGTGTACTGATTTTTGTTTGGGAAGAGGAAGATGCTGATTTGGGGAGTTGGTTTTTAGTTAAATACATTCCCACTTTAAGAGAGGTATTTTACAATTTTCTTCCAGCTTTCATGCCCAGCCATCCTGTCAGGAGTGGGTGTTGTAGGTGCTTACATACACCCAGGCCTGACAGTCGCAGGCAGAGACCCCAGTGTCATTCAAGAGTGGCATTCAGCTGGAGGAAGTGTCACTGAGGTGCCTAAGCAGTGTTGGACATCTCTGTTCAGGCAGCTGAGCCTTGGTCCCGTGTGTGAACCCTGAGGCAGGTCATTTGGCTGTAGTGAAAGGTCACTGGTACCCTGCCTACACAGAAGGTTCTCCACAACTGCATATTGTGTCAGCCAAAGGATGGCTCCATTGCCTTATCTATGCCATATGGAGTTTTCATGTGGCAATTTAATTGCTCATTTATTTTAACTAACTAGCAGTTGTAGCTGCATTAGCTTCTCCTCAGATTGTGTTGCTGAGTTTGGTAGACGTGGTTGTATCTTGGTGCCTTGATTCACAGACATTCATCTTTCAGGAGCACTATCTGTCTATTTTTTTGGGTTATTTAGAGAAGTCACTGTAAGGAATAGCTAAAAAACATTTTTCCAGCAAGTAACACTCACATGGATAGGAGCTTGTCACTGGCAGCTTTGAGTGTAACTTCTCTTGGCCTGTTTTGACCTCGAGTGCTGAGTGTGTGACGCGTGCTCGGTCAGAGACCCACGAGCAGTTCTGGCCAGAGACAGCACCTGCTGTACTCACAGAGTGCTCCAGCACTGGGAGCCCTACAGGCAAAAGGTATTTTGAAATATGAGACAGCTTCCAAGGCTTTTTTTCTTTAAAACACCTCAAAGCATTGAAGTAGTTTGGGCTAATGGGGAAAAAAAAACATTTGGCACCTGTTCTATCTGCTTCATGTGGGCACCAAAATATACATATATAGAGGGAACAAATGCAGGACTGATAGAAGGCTCAGGTTACTGAGAAATGGTTTGGGAGAAATTATTTCTCTGATTAGGGAATCAGTAGAGCTTAAAAAAAAGTAATTAAAAAGGGATGAGGCTAGTTACAAAACCAGACTGCCAGGATTATGAGTCACTGATATGATACAGGGTGGAAATTCTTCTCTGACTGTGCTATGGACTGAACACTCTTCCTCATGTGATATGATAGAATAAAATAGTTTGGTGACTCTGTAATAACTCGTACTGGGCAGGTATGTGTTTTAGTTTTGGTCTTGCTTTTAGTCAATATGCTTTTACATGGCTGTGTGTGGCTGTGTCCAGATTTCAGTTGTATAAAAACCTGTATACAACAGACAGTATTGTAGACCTCACCTGTTGTCATCAATGCGAATGTTTTCTGTAGCTTTCAGAATCTGAGTGTTGGTTTGAATATTGTAGTAGAGCACACTAGAAGTATTGCAAGTATTCTAAATAGTCAGTCTTTTAAGCGTGTGTACCACAAGTCTTTCCAAGACAGTCACTAGGAAATCTAATTTGGGGTCTAGGAGGGTAAAAGAGAAAAAGAAAAGGGTTCTCATCAGAAGTTTTACACTCTTTACTAATTCTCCTACCTTAGAAAATGCTTGATTGACTTTTTACTTAGGAAACATTATACTACCCTATTTTCTTTCATTTAAAAATAAAACTACAACTATCAACAGACCAAATATAAAAGTGATGGTTAAAAGAATCATTCATACATGATATGAAAAAGAAATAGGTACGTCTAAAGGAATAAACTTTATCTTGTAACTGAGAGTGGTAGATGAAACACAGTCAACAAGCAGAACCAAAGTACTGTACATCAGTATCTCACACAGGGCTACAGCTGTCAACTTGACTGGGCTGAGCTTTCTCATATTCCTAATAATTGGAAAGAGATTTTTAAAAGAAAGTTTCTTGACAAAGAAGTACAAAAAATTCTCATCTTTTTCACAACTAAGAAGGAGGAAAAGAAGTCAGAAGCAGTAGAATGATTTCAATCTCTTAACCATATGACATATCATAAAGCTGATAAAGCACAAAGATCATAAAATGAAGAGCATCAAATCTGCATAACAACAAAACAAAAGAACAAATTTTAATTGCACATCTCTTTCACAGACTTTCTCACTAATGATTTAAATTCCTTGGAATTTGTATCCGCTCAGATCCCAGCTTAGGCATGTGTCTGAAAAGGAGCGGAAAAAGGAGTGAAGATTTATACAAGTTATAAATTCACTTGCTCAGCAGTGCAGAATAGCTGGTATGCATTGTAATGCATTCCCCACTTCTGTTTCATAGAGTTCAAGTATATTTAAAATTTCTGTTCTGGATGAAAGAATTTTAATAGTCTGTACCAGGCAAGAGAAAACTGAGGAGTTGAACTGCCTGGTCCTTCCTCTGCCTTTAAAAGCATGGCCTGAACTACAACCTGATGGAAAGCAATAGGCAAGAATGTCCATTTTTTTCCCAAGAGTCTAGGATTTTTTTCCTCAAATTATTTCTCAGATTTACAGAAAGAAATATACCATTGTTAAAATGTAGTCTAACACACCACTTTTTCACTGTCAGGAGTGAAAAGTGTGTTTATCCACTTGAAACCGTGGAGACTGTGTAGAGCCATCTGTGATTCCACTGGAATTTAGTAGCTGGAACAAGCCTTTCCTGACTGTTTTAAAATGTATTACAACATGTTTATGGTTGCACACAGCCTGCTGATAGCACGAGCAGTAACCTCTTGTCTCAGGCTTTGCAAGAGAGGCCTTCTGGCTGCTCTCTGGGCTCTGAGTGTGCACCAAGTGTCCCAATCTTGTGTTGTCGAGGGAAGGTGGAATTAGAGCATGGATGAAATACTGCTGGCCATTTTTGCTATGTGTTGTGTGCATGTGCACTTTAAGTGTGTCACATCTACGTGTGTTTTGGTGTCCCATTCCTGGTAAGTTTTGAAATGCACAACTACGCTTTCAGCCAAACAAACACAAGAGTAGTTGTATAGTATAAAACAATGCCTAGAAAAAATACTGGTCTGTGTTTAATTATTACAGTGTTACTATGGTGTAATACTATATTGTGTGATATGATCATAGAAAACAGGGAATATGTTACTGCAGAGGCCTGTAACTATAGCTGAACAGGACACTGAGGTGCATAGATGTATTGTTCCTGACAGTGTTCCTAGTGTAGTCCTGTAGGCACAGAAGATGGGCTTAAATTACCCTTCAAAATCCCAGCTAAAATCTACAAACTTTGATTGTTATGGCTGGCAACAATTGCAATATCAGAGTATATGTTTATGTTTGCAGGTACTGTCTCCAGTATCATTACAAGAGGAAGTAGGATACTTCCTCAGTTAAATCCGGTTAATGGTAGTGGGCTCATCTTTGCCTTTTCCTTTTCTTTTTTATTTTCCTTTTGTTTGGGATCTGTGACCTTCAACACAGCCTCTGCTGAGAATGATGCTTTGTCAGAGGCGTTAGCCATGACTCATTCTCTCTTGACACAGGTGCAAGTGTGCACCACCTCCTTCCCAGACTTCTGAAATCAGAACACTTTTGCAAAATTGTTCTCGCTTTGACTTTGGCACTTTGTCGATAGCACGATAACTCAAGCTCCCTCAGTGTCAAGAAAGACATGGCAGTGCTATGTTTTAGAAAGGTGGAAATAGTAGGTACTTAACATTTCCATGTTGAAAAGGAAAAAAGTTTTTAAATAACTTCCTGGTGTTTTATTTACCTCGGAACATTCAAGGAGAAGGAACTTCTAAAATTCCTGTGGCTCTCCATCATGATATTGTCCCCTTCACAAACCACAGACAAAGAATTGTCTTTTTCCCTTCTGGAAAGCAGATTGTGGCATACCTGCTCTACATGACAAGCCAGCCAAGTGAAAGGTGATGGCTTGTTTCCATGCCCCTGTGTTTCTTCTGCTACAGAGAGCTGCAGGGTTGGGAGAGACCTCACAAAAGTTGCTTGTCTCTTCCTATGCATGGAGAACCCAGACTGGCCAGAGGAGCTGTCTGACTTGTTCTGCAAAGTGTCCAATGAGAAGATTCCAAAATCCATGGCCAGACTGTCCCACAGATCAGGGAGAAAGCTTTTATTTTCATAGTGCTTAAACACAGAGTGAGTTCCTCTACTTAAGGACTTTTCTGCCCTTACCCAGTGGGACTATAGTGGGTTGGCTGTGGCTCACCTCCTTCCAGCAGAATGGGGGAGAAAACAGGAGGATCAGAAGCAAGAAAACCCATGGCTCAAAATAATGACAGGGAGATCACTCATCAAATAATTTTTTATGTCAGGCAGACTCAGCTTGGGGAATTCCACTTAATTTATAGCCAGTTAATATAAATATTTAATTTCAAATCAGGTTTTGGGAAACACAAAGACAAACATTAAAATATTTAGTGGGAACACTGTCTCTCCTTTTCCTTTCACCCCAAACATGTGTCCCCCTCACTACCACACTGCAGCCTCCCTCTTACACCTTGTCACAGCTGCAGGTGTCACTGTCCTTTCAGAGCAGCTGTGAGCAGTGCAGGGGAGTCGGGCCAGAATGGCAGAGTTTTTCTCTGCTGCTCCTTCCTTCTTGCACTTTTCCTGTCCTACAGTGTGCCAGTCCCTCTGAGGGTGTACCTGCTCCTCATGAAGCAGCTCCTCATCCTTATGCCTTGGTGTTCCCTATTCCCGTCTCCTGGAGCTGGCTAGAGCTGGGTGTGCCCATCATGAGGCAATCCCAAACTCTACTCAAAGCAACCACCCTGCAGCTCCCTGCTCCCAGAACCTTTCTATGGACACACATTGGTTGATTGCTGTCCTCCATTTCAGTTACTTCTGATTTTTTTTCCAGATTATCTAAATGTGCTTCCTTCCCCATAGGTCTCTCTTCACTTTCTTTTGGATTCTTTCCATTTCATCTCTGTCTTTTATAATGTCGTGCCTGAAACTGGATGTAGAAGTAGGGCAAGGACTTGTCTGCCTTTAGAAAATGACATAATTGCGTCTCTTGCCTTAGCCCAGACAGTTATTTCACAACAGACACATACTTTGTTTTGCTTGTGTCTGATCAGTTTCTGCTTAATTGTCTCTTCACATCTTTTCAAATACAAGTTAATTTCTCCTTCTGAAGTACCTACTAAGCACATTCTCAGTTTTGCCATGTTGATTTTGGACAGTCTCTCCAGTTTGCCTAATTTGTCCTGCTGAGTGCCTGCCATCCCCTTGGGCTTGGAGGCCTTCTCCTCTCCCTTACCCTGTTCACATATGACCTCGTGGAGCTCCTGCAGCAGCTCTGCTGCCCTTCCCCTGCTGCCAGGCACACCTGTGCTCATTTGCTACCACTTCCTAAACACAGTACACTCTCATGTTGGTATTTCGGGCCTCCTGCTTTGCCTCATCAAGTCTTGAGCTGCCTGTTATACCCCATACTTTTGGTTGGGCTATGAGGATTTTTAAAAGGATTTTTCTTTACTTGTCAAATCTGTGTACAGGTGATAAATATGTTTGGCAGATTGATTAGCCCTCTCCCATGCCATTTTGGAAATGATGGCTGTGCTTGGGCAAGGCTCAGACAGACTCCCAGCTGCCTTTAGAAACCATGGAGCAGGTGAAGAGCATGGCTTTGACATCCACATTTTACTGAGCTCCATTTATGGTCATAGAAAAACCAAGTCACCTAATAAAGACTTTTAATGTGTGTTTCAGCCATGGGAACAAAGAAGTATTTTCTTGTCGAGGAATCAAATTGGCAGTAGATTGGTTTTTGGAAAGAGGCCACAAGGATGTTACTGTGTTTGTGCCAGCGTGGAGGAAAGAACAGTCGAGACCAGATGCTCTTATAACAGGTAAGCTCCATCTTTGCTTGTTTGTTCAGTGCTTTGCCCAGCACGAGTGCTACTGCTCAGATGAACGAACCTTTAGCAGTGAAAGGCTGTAACAGAAAGTATCTCTGGTGCAGTAACTTCATTGTGATGTACAGGAAGGAAAAAGACAAAGCAATGCCCTCTTCAAGTCCTCCTGTTCTGGTCTGCTCATTGTTCAGTTTCCATTAAACTTGCTACTTACTTCTTGAAGAATGTAATTGCCTTTTATAAAATCTGCTATGTCCGTGCAGCATTAGTAGCAAAGAGGTTTGAAGTTAGTAATTTGCTGGGTATTACTTCTTGTGGTGAGCAGATTCTGCCAGGCTGGACTGTCACTGCCCATGTTTTGGGTTATGGGAATTACGTGGACAGAAAAGGATTGGTTCCTCTCTTTGTTGTTATTATTAGCTAATAGAGAACTTATTTAAGTTTTAATTCTGAATGTGTTTATTCACAATTCGGTGTAGAGGTATTTATTCCTTCATCAAACAAACAAGTTCTGTATGAAGGCTGGAGAGACATCCTCCAATTGCCCTGAAGTTGAAACAGAAAGGAATTAGGGGTTAAAAAAACCCCTAACACTTGGAGAGGAGTAAGGGGCTTTTTTGAGGGAGGGCCCAACATTTTTTTGAGGAGAGGAAGCTTTTGAAACTAGTAGCTGTAGCTTCTGAAAGAACACAGAAGCAGGTTTTGATTGCCATGTGCATTTTCAGATACCTGGGAAGATCCTCTCAGCACTTCATTCCATTTGCTTGATTGCCACTGGAAGATATGTGTTAACACAAGGAAATATTTGGAAAGCTGCTGTTACCCTGTTGGCACTGGCAGTGTGAAGCCTTTCTCTTGAAGCCATTCTCTTTTGCTGTACTAGTGTTTGGGGTATGAGAAGAGCATTGGCTAAGTAATAAAAATTTGGCCACTTAGAATTAAATTGTGACATCTACTTGAAGTGTATGTAGGGCTAAATGCCCCAAAAGGCCTTTCAAGAAAGCAGCAAGGCTAAAATTGACCAGTTGTCTAGCAATGAGAAATCAGTTTTCCATATGTCTTCACAGGCCCTGAAAATGGGAGGAAGATCAGAGCAGGTTATTTTGTTTTCTGTAAAAAGCTTGCATCTTCTGTTTCCTTCTAAGGATACAGGAAGCCTGTGTGCTACTGGGCATGTAAAATACACGGTGCTGACACTCTGTTTCCAGAGATAGGCACCTGAAATACACAGCCAGCTGGAGTTTTGAAAAAGCCCTAGATGACTAACTTGGGGATGGTTCCAGACTGTCAGCATTCATGAGGAGCCTCTTGGATGAAACAACAGCCACATCTTTCTTACCAGTACCTGCCAGTCATCACATGGCAGATTTTTTTATTCCATCACACTCACACTCATCATTTAGCACATGGGGGGGGGGGG